>PVKV010006001.1:41120-109499 GCA_004027835.1 Alouatta palliata | reverse complement strand
ATGGAGTTTCGCTCTTGTTACCCAGGCTGGAGTGCAATGGCGCGATCTCGGCTCACCGCAACCTCCGCCTCCTAGGTTCAAGCAATTCTCCTGCCTCAGCCTCCCGAGTAGCTGGGACTACAGGCACGTGCCACCATGCCCAGCTAATTTTTGTATTTTTAGTAGAGACAGGGTTTCACCATGTTGACCAGGATGGTCTTGATCTCTTGACCTCGTGATCCACCCGCCTCGGCCTCCCAAAGTGCTAGGATTACAGGCATGAGCCACCGCGCCTGGCCTGTTATAATTCTTATTTTATAAAGAAGAAGCTGAAGCATAGGGAGGTTCATTATCTTGTGCCAGGTTACAAAGCTCCCACATGAGGAGTCAGGTTTGAGATTCTGCTCCAAAATCCTTCCTTCCTTCTAGCCACTAAACAATCTGGTTTGTCTTCTATTCTCCAGCAACACAAATCTATTTTGTATTTAAATATATAAAAACACACCATATTCTTTCTGACAAAATGGAAGAAATAAAGTATGTATAAATATAAGTACATATTGAGGGAGAGGACTAGAAATCTGATAGCCCAGTGCCAATGTTACCAAACTTCTGAATGTTGCCATTTCAGCGCAAAAGTCAGAATAACAAGAGAAAATCAATGAAATATTCAAATGAGATATTAACATAAAGTTTGTCTCCATTATTGATACAAATCACAAACTGATTGTATCCAAAACAGAAAATATGAGGAACAAGCAATGCATATTTCATTATTATTTTAGTTGTACAGATTGTATATTACCAGAACCCTGCTTCACTTAACTGTAATTTGTAATAATTTAAGGTAGTTAGGATTTAGTGTATGTCAGTTACCATATCATTTCCTTTATGTTTCCCCCATAAGAGATTGGAATCATTACACAAAATAAAGTTATCTTCAGATTGTGCTAGGACATACATAGAATTGTAGGTGGCAAGCCAATATATTATTCATCAAATTCTTAAATAATTACTTATTCATTGATCTTTACACAATGCTTTTCAATATTTCTTTGAATTTAAGGGTTATGGTTTGAAAATGTTTTCTGGAGAGCTATGATCAACAATTTCTAGTTACAAAATAGATGTACATATGCTGTTCTCTGGGAATAGGTTTTGTAATGCATTCAATTTTATGAATAATTTAAAACTTTCACTTTTTGTTTCTCTTTGCAGAGATTTTTTTTCCTTTTGCATAGACACAAAGATGACCTTGATTTGCTTTCCATAAATCTTCAGCACATTTTTGATGACTGTCTTTGAAACATATGCCTCAGCTTGCTTCTCTACATAATATTCCTACAAATTGAACAATGTGCCTCCTTGAAAACTCTAAACAAAGCACCTTGCATGATTTACCAGTGCTCATTCTTAGAGCTTTGCTACAACCAGCCAAAATCAAAGACCAGTGGGTTTAGTTCTTACTCAGATAATGAACAAAAGCCATCTGATAATTCATGTACTTTTTCTATGGTGTCTATTACAGTTTATTGCGATACTTTTACAATTATATTCTTTTCTTGGGTTGGTCTTTTACATTTTGATTCTTTCTGTAAGCCCAACAAAACGTGGTGATCTTATAAAATGAAATTCTATCTAATTGTGCTGCTTTGCTATAGATGCCATTTTTATTCTAAATCATTGTTCTCCAAGATTACGTATTTCTTCTTTGCTGTAATTAATATGTTTTTATCAATATTCGAAGTATATTTGAGTCATATTTTTTGTAATCCACATTTCACAGCTTTGCCCTGTATGACCATTTTCAAATGTTTTTGTAAGCTTAAACCTTGTGACATTTTAGCATTTGCTCAATTCTTCATTCTATCCCAATTATGACTTAGAGAATTGTACAGAGGGGTTGGAGATAATGAGTTTTGGGAGTTTATACATTGTAGCAATTATGTGTTTTGCTTTTTCAGAAGTTATGTTGTTCTCTGATTTTTTTGGTAGCCTTGTTTCTCAATGGTGTTTCAATATGTTAAATATATTTTGCTATAAGAGAAACTGCAAATATTACCTTCTTGTTTAATTCTCAAGAGAATGAAAGATAATCCTGGTATTTGAGAAGCCATCAAACTCACTCTCCTCTCTAATGAGGTAAAATATGGCAACTTAAGCAGCAAGGTTAATCAAAAATAATTTTTAAAAGATGTAAGAATGATAGGTTCAAGGTAAAATACGCTGCAGATGAAGAATCCCAATATACTTTAAGGTGAGCTAAAAAATCTAAAACCGAGGTGCACACTAATTTGGTCTTAAATACAGCTTAGTGCAATATGTTAAATGTAGAGAATATGCAACATATTTGTTGAGTGGATTTTGCTATAGCTAGAAAAATTTGCTTGGAAACCAATTATCTAACAAAGCTGTGTATTATATTATTAATAATTCTTGAATATTCAGTTATTTAATCTACTGATACTATTTGGCTGCACCACAGCCAACACTAAATAACTTCAATACTATGACTTCATGAGCTCATAGCATGACTTTCTGCAAAGTATTTTTCTTCATGTCTCAGATTGTATTAGAGTCTAGTTTGAAAAGAGTTGACCTGGCAGATTTTTTTTCATGCCATTCAAATAGGATTCTGCAATTTTCCTTTAAAACTTTACTTCTCAAACTTCTTTCTTACTATAAAATGGTTGTCTTTTAAATTAAAAAGAATTAAAAGCCTTTCTAGCATACTCATTGTACCCATCGTAGGTCATAAATAGCAATGTATTATTTACAATTCCACTATCTTTCTACATATTTCCTCTGAATTCTTGAAGCATTAAAGAATGTGAGCATAATGGCAAAAACTGAAAAATGGTTATTGTATTTTATTATTAAAAAAGATAACTGAGCTTGAAACAGCCATTAAAAGAGCCAAAAAATTAGGCTTCCATTTTAAAATAAATATTTAATCTCACAATTGTTTTACACTCATGTAAAAGTTGCAGAGTTGGTACAGAGTACTATCCCATATACTTAACCCATTTTCCCACTTCCCATATTGTTAATATTTTTCATTATCATGGTGTATTTGTCAGAACTAGGAGACCAATAATGGCCATTACTATTAACTATCCTATAGACTTAATTTGGATTTCCCTCATTTTTCCACTGATTTATTCTTGTCCCCCTAGAATCCTATTTAATGTCAAAAATCCCTTCTAGAATAGTATAGTTTATTCAGTCATTATATCTTATTAGCCTCGTCTGATCTAAGATAATTTCTTTGTCAGTCTTTGTTTTTTTATGAGGTTGACAGATTTAAGAAGTAGTGGTCAATTATCGGTAGAATGTCCCTCAATTTGGGTTGCGTAATATTTTCCTCATGGTTAGATTAGTATTACAGAATTTTGGGGAGAAGAATACCACAGAGATCAAGTACCCTTCTCATCACAACCTATTAGTGGTACATGTTATCAACATGTTTTTATCACAAGTGATATTATCCTTAATCATTTAATTAACATAGAGTTTGTCAAGTATGTTTTCCCCTTTTCTATATTTTTGGAAGAGAGCTACCAAGGGCAGCCCATAGTCAAGCAGGGACAGGGTGGTTTAAATTCCATGTCCTATCAGGGGCAGTATCTAAATAATTATTTGGAATTCTCCGCTAAGGACAATTTGTCTCTTTTCTCCCACTTACTTAGAGTCCTGGTTTTTAATGGATCAAAATAGTAATCTGGCAATGTAAGAAGAAGAAAGGAAACATTTTCAGATGACTTTCCTTCAGGGAGGTAAAGAACTTAGGAAATGTGCGTATAATTTCCTTTGAGATTCTCAACATGTACAAAAAGATTTGGAAACTGGATTCCAGTGTTTTGTAATAATGACTTGCAGGAGAAGAAAGAAAAAGAAGAGCGGATGTTAAGATCACATCACAGTTTTTAAATATTCATACAAATACCAGCTATGACCTTTAAGTATTTTTATTGAAGGGTAAAAAACCTTGCATGCCACAATACTTCAAAAATATTGTATTTTCCGGTCAATTTCTCTATGAAAAATGTCAACATTCAGTCATCCATCAGCTTCCAGTAAAATCTTCTAGTGTGCCCCCTAATGACCGCTGTTGATTACTTCGTCTTCCTTCTACAAACCTTAGCCAAGACAGACTGCTTTACTATCCTTATCTATTCCAAACTCCACATCCTTTGAAGGATTTAAAGTGTTCTGAGTCCTATTCCAAAGTGTCTTCTGACATTATTTCAAAATCAAAGGCCACAGATATAAGATGGAGGATAACAAATACTTCATCTACATTATGTCCATTTTCATACTCTAAATCAGCTGTAGAAGCAAATGGGCCAAAGATTTTTGTTTCTTTCCTCTGATATTTTTAAAGAAAAATTATTAGAGGTAATAAGTGGTAGAAAACAAAGCATCAGTTCTGTCACCCAAGTACCTGATTTTACAGGCTGGGAGCTGAGTTTCAGAGAGAGGTTGTGACAAGAAAAGACTCAGCAGATGTGAGGTCAGAAAATAGCTCCCATCTTTTATAACCTATGATTCTTAAATACATATATTAAAAGACAAGACTTTTATCATATTAAACAATTTGAGCAATATGATAAGGCAATATTTTATCAGCAAACATAAAAATTTGTCTAATTGGTGAAGCAAGAGAAAATAACTTATAACTTCCTTTGGTGATGTTTATAAATGTTTTCCATTTTCTTTTAGTTCAAGAGAACTAAGGGTTAAATAAAATAATGGCCAGAATCCTGAAAGGGTTAATATCCTTTCTACAAAGTGTTAAACGCTAATAGATGGAAGGCATCTTCCTGGAGAGAAAGAAATTCAGTGTAATAACGATTATTATATTCATACCTTTGCTTCAAATTGAATTAAGCTGCTTTGGCTTTGTTTTTGCAGTACATTTTATTGTGCAATAAAATAAATTTTCATTTGCATATTTTCCTTAAACTTCCATACGGCAGTGAATGTTCCTTTCTCTTTCTCTTACCAAGTATTCATATTCACTCAAAAGCAAAAGACATCAGAAAATTCAACTTCTCACCCTCAAGGACCTTCAGTAAGAACTAAAGCTTATTCCAGGAGAGGCAAATTGATTTTAAGGTCCTTATTAACCAGGTGAAACAGGAAATGCATTGTTCTTGATGACAAATACATAATGGTTTAGGCTCTCATCTTATGCTGTGCTTTCGGCATTCTTCCACAGAATTACACAAAACGAAAATTTTACTCCTATTTATTCAATGGTCAAAAAATCATTACTCAACCAAATGAAGATTTTAAACTTGTAATTTAGGTTTAACATTTAAGCGTCCTTCTGCCTTCTTCCTCTCAGTCATGATTTCAAGTTACGTTTTGTTTTTAAAGCATATTACCTAGTTTAAGAGAGTCCACAGATCTTTACAGAGGTTGTGTGGATTTCAAAGCCAGAAATCCTGAGCAAGATCTGATACATGCAGAAAACAAAACGGCTCATCCAGAGGCAGCCAAATGAGCCAAAGGACCTGCTGTATCATCCATCCATTCACAGTTTGAAGCCAGAAGACTGTGCCTTTTCAGTAGAGAGAAGGCATTACACAAAAGAACAAAAAGATGAGGAGAAAATGCCAATCCTTGCAAAATCACTTCCTTTGCAAAGAAGCTCATTTAAAATTCCATACCCTTGTTGAATTTTCCACCCCTGACTAGAGTGAGCCTAGGGAAAGAAAAAGGGATTGCAGAGGAATTGAAAAAGTGGATTCTGGTCAGAAAATTCCAGAGACTCAATTTGACATAAAGTATTCAACTCTTTCCTTGGCTGATCTAATGGGGTTGAATAGAAGAGTCAAGATCTAAGATGACATATATGCCACTGAGTTGGGAGAGGTGTTAACAGATACACAATTACCAAAGAGCTGATCCATCAGCCACAAAAGGCTGTCAGATTGCATCTATTATTCCTTTAATCCTTTCCTGGGAGAAACCTCACCCTATACTACAGGGTGAAGGTGATGAGTACAGTACTCTTTGGACAATTATTCATTTAACAAAGCATTTCCCAGTCCCTTTGCATTTTAGTGGGTGGAAATGAGGATATCATCATAAATGTCCATGCTTCACTCTGTTCAGTGGCTGAGTTTCATCTTGGAACCATTGAATGAACTGAAACAAAAAAAAAACAGATCATCATCTGACTGCATTTTAAACACATGGTGCTATTCTAAGTGGAAATTTTTTAGGTTAAACTGCCCTCCCAATGTTATCTTCAAGGAATGCATAAATCTATTTTCCTCCTATGCTTGAAATTGATTAATGTTGAAATATAGTCATTCATCTTCAAGACGGAGAATATTTAGAAGCTGAAAGCTTTTTAAGTTAAGATTCACAACTTAATGGAGGGTGTTTTCTGCTCTAAGGGTGCATCCGATTTTCTTGGGTATAGCTTTATCATCATCAAAACTATGTGTACTTGAGTGGATAATGTAAAAAAAAAAAAGTTACCCACTTATATGATGTCTACTTTCAAAAGCAGGCAAAATATACATAATATAAATTGTGCATATAAAAAAATAACTATGGTAATTCAAACAACACACTATATACATGTCAGTTATCATTTTAAAATTAGCCTTAAGAATATACATTTGTATCATTCATACTTTTCCCAAGCTTTTCATGCTTTCACCCATTTTAGTTATGGGCATGTTTTTCCACCGTGCCATTCATGAAAGAAGGCCGAGAGCAATCCTAGGCTCTTCCTTCTCACCTCTTACATTCAATCATTAACCAAGTCCTGTTAGTTCTACTGCCTAGAAATCTTTTCAATCAATCTCTTTTCTCAGCTTCTACTTTTGTTGCTTTATCCTCTCTCTTTACACTTTCTCTCCTGGAATTCTTCAACAGCTTTCCACTTTATCTAGCTCTCTATATTTAATCTAGCTCTCTATATTTAATCTATCCACAATAGATTAGAAATCTATCCACAATACAACTGCAGACAGCTTTGGTCATGCTATTACACTGACAGTCAAGCCCAAACACTTTTGCATTGGGAGTAATGTCTATTTCTTCCTTATCTAGCCATCATCTTTCCATATGCATCGAGAACTCTAGGAACATTAAACTTCCTGCAATTTCTTAAATGTGCTACACATGTTTTATTCATCTTTAATTATACTTTCTCTGAAGGTTAACTGAAGAATGTTATCTTTTATTTCCTGCCTCTCCAGTAAATGCATGTCTACCCACACCTATCTTCATATTCATGAAGGTCTTATGTTCTTTGCTGAACTCTGAACTCAAATGTTTCCCCTTTCAGAAGCATTCTATGCTATGTCTAGAATCCACTTTCTGGGGTCCCTCAACAATGTGTTTCTACCTCTGCTTCATCACATACTACTTTATCCAGTCTATTATTGATCAAGATTTATGTTGATTCCATGCTTTTGCTATTGTGAATAGTGCTGCAGTGAACATTTATGTGCACGTGTCTTCACAGCAGCATGATTTATATTCTTTTGGGTATATACCCAGTAATGGGATTGCTGGGTTGAATGGTAATTCTGCTTTTAGCTTTTTGAGGAATCGCTATTCTGCTTTCCACAATGGTTACATTCTCACCAACAGTGTATAAGGGTTTCGTTTTCTCCACCACCTCACCAGCATCTGCTATTTTTTTACTTTTTAATAATAGCAATCCTGACTGGTGTGAGATGGTATCTCATTGCAGTTTTGATTTTGATCTGTCTAATGATTAGTGATTTTGAGCATTTTCTCATATGCTTGTTGGGTAAGGGTATGTCCTCTTTTGAAAGTGTCTATTTACGTCCATTGCCCACTTTTTAATGTGGCTATTTGCTTTTTGTTTGTAAATCTGTTTAAGTTCCCTAAAGATTCTGGATATTAGACCTTTGTTAGATGCATAGTTTGCAAATATTCTCCTAGTCTGTAGATTGCTTGTTTACTCTGTTGATAGTTGTTGTTGTTTTCTGTGTAGAAGCTCTTTAGTTTAATTAGGTCCCATTTGTCAATTTTTGCTTTTGTTGCAACTGTTTTTGGGGTTTCCATCATGAAATCTTTGCCAGGTATTTTGTAGGTTATCTTCCAGGGTTTTTATAGTCTTAGGTTTTATATTTAAGACTTTAATTCATCTTAAGTTGATTTTTTTATATAGTAAAAAGAAGGAGTCTAGTTTTGATCTACTGCATATGGCTAGCCAGTTATCCCAGCACAATTTAATGAATAGGGAATCTTTTCCTCATTGCTTTTATCGACTTTGTCAGAGAGGATGGTTGGAGGTATGTGACATTTAGCTTTTTCAGTTGCCTTTTTCCAGTTAATTGTTGCTCACTGACCTTTGGGGACAGTTATTTCAAATCCTACTCTTCAGCCTGTGAAAAACCCCACATCGCCATGTAGCACTTCACTTCACTTCCATTTTCTTAAAGATGAAACCAAAGGTCTATCTCTTCTCTTTTCAGTTAAACACCCAAACACACCACCAGCCTCATGATAATTTAAGACTCAAGTAATGTACTGATTTAGAAATAATTTCTCTGAACTGTGCAATTCCATCTGATTTGCAATCCAAATTGTTCATAACGGTGAAGTTAGTCTTCTTAATGTTATGTATATGACACCCTAGAATAATGGCTATAATGTTTATATTTTGATACACGCACTCACACACACACATAATCCACAATCTCTTTTTGAAAAATGGCAACTACCAGCAACTTGTTAAATAAAAAAACTGTCAACCAGGAAGACCAGATTCCAAAATAGTAAGATGAGGTATTCATTGGGGTCTTAGGAATTGCAATTTGGGACACACAGATTTGGCTGGAAGTCAAACTGTGTTTCCAAGAGGGGAAAAGAATTATTTTTTAAAGGACTTTGAGGGTGATTACACAAGTTGTTTTGAAAGAATGATCATTAGGGGAGGCGTAGGGTTTAGTACACACATTCGTAGTTCATTGGTTGTTATTGTCCAGGTGTTGTAGCACTGGAAAAATTCCGCCATTTTCCAGAATGTTGTGCTTGTGGAGGTTTGGCCAAGTTCAAAGGTTTTGTAAAGTGAAAAAAAATAGAGGATTTAACTTAACAAAGATCGCAATGACTACACCATGCACTCAGCAGGTATTTCCTGTACCACCAACAGGTGTAACTTGTTAAATTTAACTTTGTTCTCTTCCTGCATTTCCCACCACCTTCCCACCACACACATCACCACACACGCACAAGTGAATTATATTCCATCTAGGTCTAAAGAAAATAAAGAAGCACAAACTTTGAAATTAGAATGACTTCGAAACTTGGATCAGTGATTTAACTTGGGTGAATCTCAGTTTGCTCAAACGTAAGTGAGAATATAATCTAGATTTCTCTACATGTTTGCTTTGCATCTTGAAATAAATGTGTGTATTAGATATAGAATGTTTATTTCCATCTTCCATTCAGCTTTGAGAATTTCAGATCCTTTTATGGACACATCTTGGATTCACTAGAAAGCAAATGCTTGAGGACCAAATGCCATTCACGCATCATTATTGTTTGAATATCATGCAGTATGAAAATTCAATATCAAGAAAAATGTTTGAGTCATTGAAATAAATGGATTCCTTCTAAGTTGTGCCAAACAGTGTTTCTGAGTATTAGAGCCCAGGAAGAGCATGTTGTTTGGTGAAGTAGTTACAGAAGAAGTGACATTAATTTAGTGAATGTGCCAGTCTGAAGTCAGGATACCTTAGCCTGAAAGGTTAACAAACCTAATTTTATCTATGGGTGACCAGAATTCATCTTTGGGAACAGATTCATATTAACATTGGCATTCTGCATTCAAAACTAGAATGCCCAAATTCTTTCTTCAGGAGGAGGATTATTCTTGCTGAGATGAAAGCCACTAGGGTCCCCTTTCTAACTTGTACTGACTGCCCCTGTAGGCAACACAACAGAAGGTCAAGTTGGAACCTTGGTGTCAGTTTTTAAATTTAACATGAAAGCTTTAATCTGTAACTGAGAAAAACACTGAGCAGGTAAAATTCTAAAGTCAATATGTTATCTTTTGATAAGCAAGCCTTATGCAAACTAAGTGATGATTGGAAGATTGCCTGGTAAGTATGAGGTCCGAACAGGTGAAGTGTGTATTACCCGAAAGCCATTAAGCCTTTGAACGATACAAGAAAAATTTATGTATCTATATTCTCCACCCTAGAGTTATAGCTGACACCTGAACCAAACAGATGTTGTGTTCTTGAGCAACATGTTTTTGCTCAAGGCAGTGGTGGCTGCAGTTAGTGCTTGGTTCTTCCCTTGAGTCCATGACTGATTAATCCCCTTGCATCTATTACATCCCTTCAGTAACATACATTAACACCTTTATTCAGAGTACAGACAAATCTTACAGGCCTGGAACCTGCTGTCTCTATACTGTGACAATGCTTCTCATTTTTATATGTTGATTTCAAGGATAATCTCTTAAAGGACAATCATCTTTCATTCATTTCTCCTTTACTTTAAATCTTAAGGATGTTTTGGAACACTCATCTCCTAAAAAGAGCAATTTCAGAAGATGTAATATGAGTGAGCATGATGGTTAAAGAAAATATCTCTAAATTTGGATAGCAAATGTCAACAGAAAAGAGAAGTAGGGGGAAGGGGAGACAGAGGAGAGCAGCAGAGAGTTCTAACCATGGAAGCTGCTAAAGTTGTTTCCAATTTTCCATAGTATTGATTTACAGAAAATGTGCTGCAAATCCTAGCTGATAATAACAAACTTCCAATTAACTTGGATCTCAGTCCTTCTGCTATAAAGTTATACAAATATGGACATTAAATACTCAAATTTTTTTACCTTAGTCAAATGTGTCATACTTCATGGTCAGCTTATAGACCAAAATCCTGTCATAGCAGTTCAATAGAGCAAATTTGAGAAGGTCAGGGTATAGTACTGTTCATTGCTTCTGACTCTTTTCATAGAAAATGGAATGTGTGTAGGAGATCACACACACCACAGGAAATACCTCAATTACAGAACTTAATAAAATGGATGTGCCTACATTTTTTCCTAAAAGGTCCAAGCAAATTACCTTGATGACTTGCTTGAAATTTTTTTCATTTATAACTCTTACGACTCTTTGAACAGCATAACTACTTCTGCAATGGTTAAATACTTGCAAGATGCCAGAGGAATAGAAATATCAAGGTCTTACAGTTTATTTACTTAAAATATATGGGTTCTCAAATTGCCTAGAAAAATGATTCCACCACTCCACTATTAATAGTAAAAATAATTCCATCCAAAATATACTTCTGTAATGCAATATGATGCCTTCAGTGGACATATAATAAGGCTATCACCATTTCACAACCTGACCATCTTTCTGAGCCACCAGTATAATTACATCATGTTGGGTATTTGGTAGCTTTATTTCAGTGTCTCCATACTCCCTCTGAACTCTGAAAGTGAAGAAGGCTTATGCTTTTCACTGAAAGGCAATATGTGTTTATCTACTGAGAGCTACCAATCACCATAGTGCTATTTTTATTATTTTACACAGCATTGTATCTGTGTAAGAAGCACCTCTTACTGTTTAAATTCTGCCAAAAACATTTTTCAGAATTGATTATCTTCTTTCTAAAGTTGCTTGAAGCCCTAATCTTCTCTTTCTGTGGTTATTGCCCATAACTGTTGATATGGTTTGGCTGTTTCCCCATCCAAATCTCAACTTGAATTGTATCTCCCAGAATTCCACATGTTGTGGGAGGGACCCAGGGGGAGGTAATTGAATCATGGTGGCCAGTCTTTCCTGTGCTATTCTCATGATTGTGAATAAGTCTCATGAGATCTGATGGGTTTATCAGGGGTTTCCACTTTTGCTTGTTCCTCATTTTTCTCTTGCTGTTGCTATATTAGAAGTGCCTTTCACCTCCTGCCATAATTCTGAGGCCTCCCCAGCTATGTGCAACTGTAAGTCCAATTAAACCTCTTTTTGTTCCCAGTTTTGGGTATGTCTTTATCAGAAGCACGGAAATGAACTAATACAGTAAATTGATACAAGTAGAGTGGGGCATTGCTGAAAAGATACCAAAAATGTGGAAGCAACTTTGCAACTGGGTAACAGGAAGAGGTTGGAACAGTTTGAAGGGCTCAGAAGACAGGAACATACGGGAAAGTTTGGAACCTCCTAGAGACTTGTTGATGGCTTTGACAAAAATGCTGATAGTGATATGGACAATAAGGTCCAGGCTGAGGTGGTCTCAGATAGAGATGAGGAACTTGTTGGGAACTGGAGCAAAGGTAACTCTTGTTATGTTTTAGCAAAGAGATTGGTAGCATTTTGCCCCCGCCCTAGAGTTTTGTGGAACATTGAACTTGAGAGAGATGATTTAGGGTATCTGGCAGAAGAAATTTCTAACCAGCAAAGCATACAAAAGGTGACTTGCGTGTTGTTAAAAGCATTCAATCTTGAAAGAGAAACAAATCATAAAAATTCAGAAAATTTGCAGACTGATGACACAGTAGAAAAGAAAAATCCAGTTTTTTTTTTTTTAGGAGAAATTCTAGCCAGTTGCAGAGACTTACTTAAATAGCAAGGAGCCTAATGTTAGAGCTCTATGGGGAGCTCAAGACCATGGATAGCTCAAGACCATAGGTAAAATATATCTAGGCCATGTCAGAAAACTTCATAGCAGCCACTCCCATCACAGGCTTAGAGGCCAAAGAGGAAAAAGTGGTTTTGTGGGCTGGGCCCAGGGTGCCCATGCTATGTGAAGCCTAGGGACTTTGTGCCCTGTATCCCAGTTGCTCCAGCTGTGGCCAAAAGGAGCCAACATAGAGCTCAGGCTCTGTTCAGAGGGTGGAAGCCTTGGTAGGTTCCATGTGGTGTTGAGCCTGCGTGCACAGAAGTCAAGACTTGAAGTTTGGGAACCTCTGCCTAGATTGCAGAAGATGTATGGAAACACATGGATGCCCAGGCAAAAGTTTGCTGCAGGGGCAGAGCCCTCATGTAGAAACTCTGCTAGGGCAGTGAGGAAGGGAAATGTGAGGTTGTAGCCCCCACACAGAGTCCCTACTGGGGCACTGCCTAGTGGAGTTCTGAGAAGAGGGCCATCGTCCTCTAGACCTCAGAACTGCAGATCCACTGACAACTTGCACCATGCATGTGGAAAAGCCACAGACACTCAATGCCAGTCCATGAAAGTAGCCAGGAGGAAGGCTGTACCTTGCAAGCCACAGGGTCAGAGCTGTCCAAGACCATGGGAACCCAACTTTTGCATCAGTGTGATCTGGATGTGAGACCTGGAGTCAAAGGAGATCATTTTGGAGCTTTAAAATTTGAGTGCCCCACTGATTTTTAGACTTGCATGGGCCCTGTAATCCCTTTGTTTTGGTCAATTTCTCCCATTTGGAACAGCTGTATTTACCCAATACCTCTACCCCCATTGTATCTAGGAAGTAACTAGCTTGCTTTTGATTTTACAGAATCACAGGTGGAAGGGACATGCTTTGTTTCAGATGATACTTTGGACTGTGGACTTTTGGGTTTATGCTGAAATGAGTTAGACTTTGGGCGACTGTTGGGAGGGTATTATTGGTTTTGAAATGTGAGGACATGAGATTTGGAGGGGCCAGAGGTGGAATGATATGGTTTGGCTGTGTCCTCACCCAAATCTCAATTAGAATTGTATCTTCCACAATTCCTACGTGTTGTGGGAGGGACCCAGGGGGAGGTAATTGAATCATGGAGGCCGGTCTTCCTGTGCTTTTCTCATGAGAGTGAATAAGTCTCATATGGGTTTATCAGGGGTTTCCATTTTTGATTCTTCCTCATTTTTCTCTTGCCACTGCTATATAAGAAATGGCTTTGCCCCCTGCTATGATTCTGAGGCCTCCCCAGCCATATGAAAGTGTAAGTCCAATTAAATCTTTTTTCGTTCCCAGTTTCAGATATGTCTTTATCAGCAGTATGAAAATGAACTAATACAACTTTCTTGTGTTACTTCATGGGTTGGTAAGTAGAATCTCACACACACAAACACACACACACACACACACACACACACAGCTGCTTGTCTCTACTATCTTCAGAGGGTTCCCAAAATATAGAAAATAAGAAATAAGACATATGTGCCTATGTTGTTGTCATTAAAGCAAAGGGATGGATATCCAGGACAATGGTCCTACTGCCTTATTACATCCAGTGGATAAATGTTACATATGTGATAGTCTGCTGGTTGCTGCATAAGCTTGGAGTTTAGCTCAATGCTCTTATCTAGTTGTAATTCCAACCCTTTCTTTCTCACTCTGAAAAGCAAACACAAGTCAGTGAACATGACATTATTATAGGGATAACCTTGAATCTACTGTAATTTATAAGACAGTTAAGCATTCATACACTCGAATATCTGACACCTTTCAACTGATCTCCATGTGCCCCTACACCGTAGTTAAACCTTGTAAGTTAAACCTATAACAAGAATTATTATTCACAAAGCATGTGATAGAGACTGTGTGACATAAGAGGCATGACTTGTAATTTAAAACACCTTCCGTATCTGTAGGAGTTTTTTTCTTTACTTTGCTTGTTTAGATAGTAGGGTGGGAATTAAGGAAAAGTTGTGTAGGGAAAAAGGAGGAGGGAGAGAGAAAGGACTATCAATCTCTTTATACTATAGAATGATGGATTTGTGCATTTGGGAAAGAGCAGGAGGCAGGGGAGAAAAAAATTACTCAGCAATCAAGAATTTCCTTTTCAATTGTTTGATATATTTGCACTGGTTGTCATTTTTTTGCCCATGCTGGGATAATGCTTTATGAATATTGGGTTTTCTAGAAAAACAAAATGTGTTTCTTATGAGACTAATCCCTAGAGTCTCTTTCTGAAATAAACAGTTCGTTGCTTACAGGGTTTTTATAGAGCAAGTTCACTTTCAATGGATATATAACTCAAAAAATGGAGCTGCATAAAATCTATTCATATACTCTCATCCTCTAAACCATGGGATTCCTAACTTGTTCTTTTTTTGTCAGATGAGACCTGAAACTCTCCCTCCCTTCTTTTAGAAAGTAGCACACTCTACGTACGTAAATTGCTGGGCTCCCAAATGCAAATGGATGTTGATCTATAACATTTTATAGTCTTTTCTCAACAGTGCATAACAAAGGAACACAGTACATAAATCACATAGCAAAGCTCTATGTACCACAGGTAAGTTCTGATACTTTTTAACTGCCTAGAATATTGACTATCAATTCATGGTATTTCCTAATTTGGCCTTTGAAGTCAGTTTTTAAAGTCTCTGCTTATAAGAATGAAGAATGAAATGGATGCCTGGTTTCTATGTATGCAAAATGCCTGAAAGAGTAAAGCAAGAATCATTTGTTTTTATGAGGGATGTGCTTAGTACTTTCCTCTTCACTATGGTATTCACCTTTTAAATAAATAGTTTGCTAATATGACATAAAAATTAATTAATAGTTCCAAACCTCCAGGAACAAAATATGACTAACCACTTTTCCAGACATACAAAACAATTTAAAGAATTTAAAACTTGCTTCCATCATAGGAAAAGGAGAAAACAGTAGTTTGTTTAAGAATAATGAACTTTTTGCCCTCACCTATAGCTCAGACTTTAAGTTATGCCTTCAGAAAATAAATAGCATTTGCCCACTATGTTCCAAAACCATAGCTGAGAATATTGTCATGCAAATAGCCAAGATATAAAGAAAACAAATGGCTGAGATAAAAGGTCATTTGGTCATTTACATTGGCCATCTAAAATCCACTCAGTTGCTCTAGAACATAATTCATTGGTTAAACTCATGCAGTCAGGATCAGTCACAGAAATGTGAATCCCATTGCTCATACATTCTTGCTCATTCATTCTGGAATAGCACACAGAAATCTGACAGGCCTGGACATGACGCTTTAGGACAGGAGCTTCTTAGTTTGTGGAAGTTTTTAAACTGCATAATTAGGGAAGCAGATTCTCCCCTGTTAATACTGGGACCCAGAATCAATAGCAAGATGATGTGTGAATAATTTGGCTCTGATCCCCACCCGCCAGCCCAGCATTCATAGATTGAGCAGGGAGTCCGTTGATAATTGAGCCACCCAGCAGCAAGATTAACTAAATAAGCACTCATGACTGACAAAGCAGCACCCTCACTCTGCATGGTCTTATCGTTAGCCAGGTTCCATTTCTTTAAACATTAGATCATAGCCTCTTTCCATCAAAATTAAAAAAGAACCACTTATTTTTTTGGTGAAGCCAAACTATAGAGTCAGTACTGGATTTTTTCAATTCATCCTCATGATCCTGAATGGTGGACTACAAATGTCATACCCAACTGTATCAGAAATCTGTATTATGTAAACCCATTAAGAGTGATGAGGCCAGTTACTGAAATCAACATAGAGAACTGAAAGGATGGTAAGGAATGACCAGGTGATCCACCTTGGGAAGCAAGTCATATTTTCCCCAAACAAGCTGGGAGGTCCTTTGGTTGGAACAGCCCATAGAGAGGTACAATATCCTGTCTGGAAAAGGCAATAAATCTGCCATCCACAGTTGCAGCATAGGGCCAGAGAAATGACATGGTCCCAAGTCTCCTCCGAAGACTGGAGAAGGAATAGCTGTGAGCACCACTCAGCTTCTGGCCTTAGATCCACCATTAATAGTTTATTTGGCAGATATTGATGATAGAATTCAGTGATATTTACCAGAAGTCTGGGAAGCCTAAGAGCGTAATAATTTCTTAGCAGACCATGGAATGGCAATAGCTTCCTACTTAATACATCCAGTCCTCGATAGCCAGCCCAATATCATGACACAGTATCTGAAAGGACCTGTTGTCAGGGATATGTATACTGAATTCAACGCAGTCCAGATAGTTAACTTGCCAAAATTCTAATGCAAACCAATTTAGTATCCACTTTCTTCTCACCTTTCATAACACTAGGTATTTCCTTAGCTGCAGGAAAATTTTACTTCACAATCTTGTGTTGCTCACTCTGTAAAATCTATTTTTTACTTCAGCTCTCATTATTGGGAACCAGAGCTCCTAAGAGAAACTTCTGAATCTGGGGGATATTCACCCTGATAAAATGATTTTGAGTTTCTGAGGCCTTAAAGCTATGCTGTGTAAGTTTGACCAGATAAATTAGTCTTAACAATATATTTTATGGCAAATGCCTATTTTTGCTCTATGGTGTGTATATATGTGTGCTAAAGTCTGAATAGCTGAAGTCAGTTATCTGGGCATGGCCTGCCTATGTCACTGAGTCCCATAAAAACCCCAATGGGACCAGTATAGCATATACTTCAAGGAGAATAAAGATAGTGGCTGGGGCCCATAGAGGTCATAGTTTCTTCTCTTGCCCAGCACAGAGAGAGTAAACCAAAAAATATGAGTTCTTAGCTACTGTCTGGGAAGGAAAATTGATACATTCATTCAGCACCCCAATTTCTCTGGGGCTGCCCAAAGAACGGACATCAGTCCTGCCAGTCTTGTAGATCTGATGAGTCTGATACAGTCTAGACACCAAGGGGAGAATGTAGATGGAAGTTTGGACTGGTACACAGTCCCCTACTCCACCCCGCAGTTCAACACAGAGTGAGTAACTAAAAACTAGTCTCCTTCATCCCCCTAGAGAGAGAAAGAGTTGACAGAGGGCCCCAAAATCTCTGGCCATGCTGATGGATGGGGCTTTTCTCTTGTAAAATAAGAATCTGTGAAGACTGGAAAAGATACCTGCATTGTCTAATGTGTAGACACTAGCAGTGAAAATTTTATATTTCAAAAAAATAAAAAATCAGGCTAAGATGCTTTAAACAAAAGTATAAGATAAATCTCCAGAAACTGACCCTAATGAAATGGAATTATGTGATTTACTTGACAGAATTCAAAATGGCTTCCATAAAGATGCTCACAGAGGTCGAGAGAACAATGCATGAACAAAGACATAATTTCAACAAAGAGATAGAAAATACTTAAAAGTACCAAACAAATATGGAACTGTAGAGTACAATAACTGTACTGAAAAAGTCCACTCTTCAATAGCAGTTTAGATCAAGCAAAATAAATAATTGTAAACATAAGAACAAGTCATTGAAAATAACTCAGCCAAAGGAGCAAAAGAAAAGGATTTTTTAAAGTGGCAAAAGCTTAAGGGACTTGCAGGACCATTTCAAGCAGACCAGTATACACATTATGGATTTTATGAAAAAGAAGAGAGAGAAAGGACCAGAAAGCTTATGCAATAAAAATGAATGGCTGGAACTTTCCAAACCTGGTAAACAAAACAGATATACAGATCCAAGAACCCCCGAGAGGCTCCAGGTAAGATTAACTCAACGAAATATACAAAAAAACACATTATAATCAAATTATCAGAAGTCAAAGACAAAAAGAGAATTATGACAGCAAGACAAAAGTGACCTGTTATATATAAGGGAATCTATAAACTATAAGTGAATTTTTCAACAGAAATCTTGCAGGCCAAAAAAGCATGGGATAATGTATTGAAAATGCTGAAGAAAAAATGCCAAAAGATGCCCCTTTTGCTATACTCAGCAATAGTGTCCTTCAGAAATGGAGAGGTGAAAACTTTCCCAGACAAACAAATTCTGAGGTACACCGCCTCACAAGATATGCTAAAGATAGCCCTTCAAGTTAAAGTAAAAAGATGCTCACTAGCACATTACGACATAAGAATGTATGAAACTCATTTGTAGAGGTAAATATATAGATAAATACAGAATACTGTGTTACTGTAAACAGTGAGGGTAAATCATTTTTATAGTATATATTTAATTATAGAATAAAAGTTAAAAGTTAAAGTAACTATAATTTAAAAATATGCTAATAGATACACTATATGAATAGATGTACATTGTGACACCACCAACATAAAGTGTGTGAGCTGGGGGAGAAGTTAAAATGTAAATTTTTAAATGATATTAAATTTAATTTGTTATCAGCTTAAAATAGATCATTATAACTAAGATATTTTATATAAGCCTAAGGTAACCATAAAAACATATACCTATAGGAATACATAAAAAGAGAAAAGAATTAAAGCATGTAATTATTAAAAACATCATGGAAGACAGCAAGAGAGAAAAAGACAAAAGAGCTGTAAGACTAACTAAAAACTATTAACAAAATGGCAATAGTAAATCCTACCTTATCAATAATTAGTTTAAATGTAAATGAATTAAACTCCCCAATCATACATAAAGTGGCTGAATGGATTAAAGCATGTTGTGCATACTCACACACAAAATTCAACTATATACTGGCTACAGGAAACTCATTTAACATTTAAGGGAACATATTGGCTCAAAGTAAAGGGATGAAAAAAGATACTCCATGCAAATTGTGACCTAGAGAAAGCAACAGCTATACTTACATCAGACAAAATAGACTTTAAGTCAAAATATGTCACAAAAGACAAAAAGGAACATTACATAATGAGAAAATCAATTTACCAGGATGATGGAGCAATTATAAATATGTACACACTTAACACCAGAGCACCTAAACATACAGAGAAAACACTGACAGAACTTAAGAAATACAGTTATATAATAATAGAAAAAAGACATCAATACCCCAATAATTACTTCCAACAATGCAAAAACTATCCAGATTGAAGATCATAAGAAAAAGGAAGACTTGAGCAACATTAGACACCAAATGGAGGTGGCATACACATACAGAACATTCCACCCAACAGAGAAATAATTTACATTCTTCTCAAGGACATTCGGAACTTTCTCTAGAATAAAGAACATCTTAGGTCACAAAGCAAACCTTAACAGTTTAGGAAAATAGAAATCACACCAAGTATTTTTATTGATCACAACAAAGCGAAACTAAAAGTCAATAATACAAGACAAACTGGAACATTCACAAATATATACAAATTAAAAAACATACTCTTAAACTACCAGTAAGTCCAAGAAGAAATCAAAAGAGAATTTAAATATACTCAAGACAAGAGAAAACAAAAACGCAATATACCAAGATGCATGGCATACAGCAAAAGCTCTACTAAAAGGGAGTTTTATTGCCATAAACAGCTACATTGAAAAATAAGTAAGATATCAAATAAACAATCTAACTTTAGATCTTAAGGAACTAGAAGAGTAAGCTAAGCTGAGAGTTAGCCAATGAAGGAAATAATGATTAGAGCAAAAATAAATGAACTAAAAATATAAAACTAGAAACACATTGACAAAAGTAAAAACTGGTTTTAATAAAAAAAATTTCCTTAGCTAAAAAAAATTAAGAAAAAAGAAATAAGGCTAAAATAATAAAATCAAAATAGAAAAGGAGACAAAATAACTGATGATGCAGAAATAAATATGAGTATAATAAACTGCAGTACTATGAACAATTATAGGCCAACAAATTGGAAAACCTAGAAGAAAGGGAAAAATTCCTGGAAATACAATCTACCAAGACATAATTAAAAAAATAGAAAATTTGAATAGCTCTATAATTAGTTTGAAGGATGAATCAGTAATCATAAGTCTCCCCAAAAAGATAAACCCAGGAATAGACAGCTTGACTAGTTAGTTCTAACAAACATTTAAAAAAGAATTAAAGCAATTCTTCTCAAATTATTCTAAAAATTCAAGAAAGGGAAATACTTCCAAACTAATTTTATAAGGTCAGCATAGCCTTGATGCTAAAGCCAGACAAAGGCACCACCAAAAAGAAAACTATAGGCCAATAGCCCTGACAGACATAGATACAAAAACCCTCAACAAAACACTAGCAAACTGATCCAGCAGCACTTTAAAAGGAGCATGTAACATGACCAACTGGGATTTATCCTTGGGATACAAGGATGGTTCAAAATACACAAATTAATTAATGTAATATACCATCCCTAGAATAAATATTACATGATCATTAAATTACATGCAGAAACAACAAAATAACATCTTACAAAATTCCACAATCTTTCACGATAAAAACTGCCAACAAACTAGGAATAGAAGAAAAGTGTGTCAACATAATGAAGGCCATATATGAAAAGTGACAGTTAACATAATATTCAGTGGTGAAAAACTGAAAGCTTTTCCTCTAAGATCAGAAATAAGACAAGGATATCCACTCTTGCCACTTCTATTCAAAACAGTACTATAAGTTCTAGGCAAAGCAATCAGATAAAAAAAAAAAAAAAACTGAAGACATCCAAATCTAAAAAGATTATATTAGATTGTCTCTGCAGATGATATGTTTTTACATAGAGAAAACCCCCAAGACTCTATCAAAAACCTGTTAGAATTAATAAACAAGTGTAATAAAGATGTAGGATACAAAATCAACATATAAAAATTGGTTAGGTTTTTATACACTAATAAACTGTTTGAAAAGGAAATTAGGAAATCAATCTCATTCATATTAGCACCAAAAATAATAAAACACCTAAAGCTTAACTAAGGAAGTGAAATACCTGAATAGTGAAACCTATAAAACATTGATGAAAGAAATTAAACAAAACACAAACAAATGGAAAAACAACTTGTGTTCATGGATTGGAAGACTTATATTGTTAACAGGTTAAATGTAATCCCTATTAAAGTCTCAAAATACCATTTATTATAGAAATACAAAAAAAAAAACCTGAGAATTCAACAATTCATATGAAACAACAAATGTCCATTATTAACCAATCTTAGTAAGAAGAACAAAGCTGGAGGCATCACATATCCTGATTTCAAAATATATTACAAAGCTACAGTAACCAAAACAGTATTACAAGTTACTCAAGTGACAGGGGACTAATAACCAGAATTATACAAGGTACCCAAAATATCCAACAGTAAAAACACAAATAATCCCATTAAAAATGGGCAACTGAGCTGAATAGACATCTCTCAGAAGACAAACAAATGATCAGGTACGTGAAAAAATGCTCAACATCACTAATCATCAGCAAAATACAAATTAAAATTACAAAACACCATCTTTCTCCAGTTAAAATGGCTACAATTAAAAAAACAAAGTTACAGATATTGGCGAGGATGTGGAGAAAAAGGAACTCTTGTACACTGTTGGTGAGAATGGGAATGAGTATAGCTGTTATGGAAATCAGCAGAGAGATTTCTCAAAAAACTGAAAACAGATCTACCATGTGATCCAGCAATCCCATCTACTAGATATTTGTCTAGAAAAAAAGAAATCAGTATATTAAAGGGATACATGTACCCCATGTTTATTTCAATACTATTCCTAATAGCCAAGACATGGAATCAACCTAAGTACTTATCAATGGATAAATGGATTTTAAAGTGTTGTATATATACACAATGGAATAAAATCATGTCATTCACAGAAACATGGACGGAATTGGAGACCATCATGTTAAGTGAAATAAGCCAAGCACAGAAAGACAAATATTGCATGTTCTGATTTACATGTGGGAGATAAGAAAAGTAGAAAACAGGGAGATAGAGAGTAGAATGATAGACACCAGAGACTGGGAATGGTGTATGGGACTAAGGAGGAGAGTGAAGAGAGGTTGATTACAGCATACCAACCTATACAATTGGATAGAAGGAATAAGTTCTGATGTTTGATAGCAGAGCAGGGTAACCATGCTTAACAATTATGTGTTGTATTTTTCAAAATAACTGGAAAAGAAACCTGACATACACCCAACACATAGAAATGATAAATAATTGGGTGATGAATATCCTAAATACCCTGACTAGATTGTTACATATTTTATGCATGTTACAAAATTTCACAAGTACTCCATAAATATGTACAAATATAATGTATCAAAAAATTTGAAATAAAACAAATTATAATTTTTAAGTATAATATTGATATAAACACAGGACATATAAACATATGTCCTATATGTGACATATAGGAACACATACTAGAAATATCAGAAATAAATTTACACATAAATAGCCAAATGATCTTTGACAAGTGTGCCAAGAAAAGACAAATGGGGAAAGGATAGTTCCTTTAATAAATGGTGGTGGTAAAATTGGGTATTCTCATGTAAAAGGATGAAGTGTGATCCTTGTCTTACACTGTACACAAAGATAACTCAAAATGAATTAAAACTTAAAAGTGAAACTGTAAAACTCCTAGAAGAAAACATAGGAGAAAGACTTCATGACATTGGTTTGACAATAATTTCATAAATGTGACACCAAAAACAGGCAATAAAAGCAAAAATAGATAAATGGGATTACAGCAAACTAAAAAGTTTATGCATAGTAAAAGAATCAGGAGACTGAAATGGCAATCTGAAGAATGAGACAACCTACTGTGAACTACTTATCTGATATGGAGTCAAATCTAAAATATATAAGGAACTCCTACAATTCAATAGCAATAAACTAATAACCCTAAAAAAATGGGTTAAGGTCTTGAATAGACATTTCTCCAAAGAAGACATACAAATGGCCATCAGGCACATGACAAAACGCTCTATGTCACTAGTCACCAGGGAAATGCAAATCAAAACCATGAGATATCACCTCACATCTGTCAAAAAAAGGAAAGACAACATGTGTTGCAATGCAGTGATTTTGGAGCCATTGTACACTGTAGGAATGCAAAATGGTCAACTGCTGTGGAAAACAGTCTGGAGATTTGGAGATTCCTCCAAAAAATTAAAAACAGAACTACCATATGATCCAGTATTCTACTTCTAAGTATTTACCCAAAAAGAATTGAAATCCAAATCTCAAAGAGATATTAATACTGTACTCCCATGTTCACTGCAGTAGTATTCACAATAGCCGTTATGTAAAAACAACCTAAATATCCATTGCTGAATAAAGAATGTGTGGTGGTATGTACATATGAAGGAATACTATTCAGCCTAAAAAAGAGGGAAATGTTGCAATATGGGACAGCATTAATGAACCTTCAGAACATTTTGCTAAGTGAAATAAAGCGGTCACAGAATGGCAAATGCCACGATTCCACTTTATGCAGTATCTGAAATTGTCACAGTCATAGAATCAAAGACTAGAAGAGTGGTTACCATGGGCTGTGGGAGAGAAAATGGGGAATTACTAATCAAAAGATATAAAGATTTAGTTAAGCAAGGTGAATAAGCTCTAGATACCTGCTGCACAACATTGTACTAATAGTCAACAATAATGTATTATATACTTAAAAATTTAAAAGGATAGACCTTACTTGTTCTTAATACAATACAATAAAATAAAATGTGATATAATAAAAGAATTACCTGAGGAAATGAGTCTGGATATCTCACTAGGAAAGGGCCAGCCCTTCCAACTCATTCCGTGGTAGAATTGTTGTGGACAGACATCAACATTTGGACAGACAAAGCTCCGCCTACCTTCTGGGAAACTGGGCGACTGTGAAGCTTGATGGTATCTGTTGCCTAGTGATCCACTTAGGGGCCACTTCATCAGACTGACCACTTCGCTATCTTAAACTCACAGGGAAGTGATGGTCTTCATTTCCCTCTTCTGAGTGGACAGTGCCCTCCTCTAATATTCCCTCTGTCTTATGTGCTTACAGGTTGTAATCAGCCTTCAGTGTTGTAAGAGTGGGGACTCCTATTCTCTCACACTGCAGGTTTTTAAGCTGAATGATTAGAAAAATCAGTGACCCCTCTCCTGCTTTGCTCGAGGACCATGCTACATTGTCATTATGAAGTGACAGAATTTTGACTCCAGTTCTATTCTGCCAGCTCAGCTATAGGGAGATCAGGGGTTGGGTCCTAATTTTGTGGTTGCAATTTTATATTGCAAATTTATATTGCAACTACAACATTAAGGGTCAAATTAAGCACATTACCAATCATGGCTGGTGAGGTAACAGCCTTGTCCTTTGACCTAGGTTAATTGCCTTAAGCACCAGCCATAGCCACTTTCACGGAATTTTGCAAGGAGGCCAACTTCTTTTCTGGGAGGCTAGCTTGTAGATGATCGATGTTAGACAAGCTAGCCCTTTCCTATTAGCAGTTAATAACATTGTATAGGATACTAAGGGTTTTATAAAACATGTCTGTCCTGGAAAAGCTTCCAGATTCACAGGGTAAAAACTGGCAGCATTGATACATTAATATAGTTTTAGCATTGATGAAGAATACTTACTGCAAAGATGGATGCATTGCTTGGAATAATCCAGTTTCAAATTTGATAGTTACTTCATTTTATTTCAGCATGATTATAGTGCATGGAGAACCTAGTCTGCTTTTGATATTCTCTGGATGTTCTCTAACATCTTATCCTTAAGAAATATTTTTTAAATTAGCAGAAAAGATTTTTTATCTTAGTGGATATTTAATAAAACCACTATTAAAAGTAACTACTGAAGATTTGTGAAATGGTTCCCATAACTCTGTGCTGGGCAAGACACAAAAAGTTCAAAGAGTATCTATTCAAACACTGTTCCTAACTCTTAACACTTTTGGCCCTAGACTAATCACTTAATCTTCCAACGTCCTGATTGCGTTATTTACAAAATGGGAAAAGTGGAAGAGCCTACTCATCAGAATGCCAGAATGTGTATAAAGTGATGAGTATTTTTATTTAACCAGCTTAAGATATGTAAATTATAACAGGCGGCAAGGTAGAATGTTGTCTTATATGTATCTATGCCTGGGGAATTTTTTTTCCTCTCCTAGGCATCAAGCAGAATCATTTAATGTCTAAATCACACTTTCTTTCTGACAGGAGTCACTTCAAGTTAACATTTAAATTGCGTTGTATATTTATCGGTGGAAACCTCCTCTCCACAATAAGGCTTCTGAAGGGCAGGTGAGTTGACTAATACCTGTAAACCTGAAATCCCCAGTGCATTACTAGGAACATAGTACAAACTCACTAGGTGTTGTTGAGTTGAGTAACATCACAAATAGACAGCTAGGAGGACCGCACAATATCAACATACTTTCTCACAATTCTTGCATAGTTATATCAGCAGGTACAAAAACTTCCCAGTCTTCAGACTCTTGTTGTTTGAGCCAAAACGGCATTCCTTTATTTTTGATGGGTGGCTGATATCAGTGGGATCATAATTACAGCCCTCTGTGCCAAACATCAGGAGGTTAATAGAAACTGTTGTGGAAGAGAAAAACATCCTGTGGTTCTTTGTCTCCAAAATTTCCCAGTAGGCATAAGGACGTCCCGCTAGCTAAAGAGCTTAAAAGAAGGTCTCCATTTGCAAAATAATTAAAATCATATTTTTTGTAATCCACAGTGGTTTGATGAGTGGATTAGAAGAGAATATTCTTAGGTATGTTTTCACTTGCTTCTCAGCTCTAAAAACTAGATGTCCCTGTTGATACCAATGAGAGAGGAAAATAGTTCCTTTCCCTATGGCCATTAGTTCTGTCTCCTGGGTTCAAGCAATTCTCCTGCCTCAGCCACCTAAGTAGCAGGGATTACAGGCACGTGCCACCATACCTGGCTAATTTTTGTATTTTTAGTAGAGATGGGGTTTCACCATGTTAGTCAGTCTGGTCTCGAACTCCTGACCTCGTGATCTGCCCACCTCGGCCTCCCAAAGTGCTAGGATTACAGGCATGAGCCACCATGTCCAGGTGGCCATCAGCTTTTTCAATAACTATTTCAAATGTTAAAAAAAAATTCATTCAAATAATGAACATATTTTCTAAGGTAGAGAGGTAGAAATACCTAGAAAATTGTTTATACCACAAAATAGTCAATGTGTTAATGAACTTGTTTTTTCATTAAGACAATACTACCAACTTTGCTGATTATACTTAACTGACTGATTCTTTTGTTCTTAGGAAGCAAAGTCATACAGTTTCACCTGAAGAATTCTAGTATATTTTGAGATTATCCCAATTTAACTTTGCTAGAAAAGTAGAATGATGAATATTATATTGGTTAGTGTTTGTGAGAGGCAAAAAGATTTGAGTAAGAGCAGAAAAGCCCTAAAAAAAGAAAAAAAAAAAGTAAAAGTCAAGGCTCATATTGCTCTAGTCATAACTCCTATGTCTTTCTATCTTTCCTACCTTTCTTAATCTAGTTAATACTTTAAATCTTACACTATTTGCTCAATAGGCCATACGTTCATTAAAAAACAACTTGAGTGATCATTTCGTTTATAAATGCAAGAAACATAAAATATGGTAGTGGTAGCTGCTCAGTTTGTGTTGACAGAGTTATCCAGTCTTTTGAGATTCCAAGACCTTTTCTATTTCATCCTAAGCATCCTGTAAAAAGAACTGTCATCTGCTACATACATCCCACTTAAGCTAAATCAGACTGTATGCCATTTTCCAACTTTGCTCTTGTGTAAAAGAAAACTGGTTTAAGAGTTAGCATTAATGTCTGTGCTCTGCTGTCCTCTGCTGGTGTCATAGGAAAAAAAACTAATCGTGAACTCACTAGTTGGGTTTAATTCCATCTATAAGGAAGAAATAAGTTTATACAGAGTCTTGATATTAAAAACAAACATTAAAAACCTAAATTTTTTAAAAAGGAAATATAAAACAAAACCTTTTATTCTTCCTTTAGTGCATTCACACTTGTACTAAATTCTATATCTGTATTTAGTAATTCTATATCTGTATTTAATAACTAAATTTATTTTGCTGAAATATTGCCCAAGTTTGCAATAGTCTGTAACTGTGCATTGCGGTTCTGCTTCCTTTTGTATACTGATTAATATTAAGGTGGCAATGAACATGTCTCTTACATACTAGGGCAAATATTTAAAAATTACCTCTTTCTCTCCTCCAGCACATTTCCCCCTCTGTCCTAATATTGTTAAATTCTGGAAACATGTTATAAAACAGGGCAGATATTATATACCTGTAACATTTCCAAAATGTACTGATGTGTTGTATTTATTTTTAGGCACAACTTGCAGTAAAATTGTTAGAAATAAGTTGTTTATAATCTTTGAAGAATCCTATAAGGTTTCATCACATGGTCAACAGTTTTTTATTTGATATCCCATGTATATACAAGGTAAAATACTTCCAGCTCTATGATTTTGTTATAGTAAAGAATATTTTTCCTGAAGAATCATAACTATGAAATATCATTAGATAAAATTTCCTATACTCGGTGCTACTTAAATGATTAGAATAAAGCTTGTATTATAACTCATTTTCACATGAAGAATGGAATATTGAGTTATAGAAAGTCACAGCATCTCTAAAAGAAGTGATTTTTTAGTCACCTTAATATTCTAAGTAGTTTGATACAAAAAAGAAGCAAAGTCATAAGATCCCTAACAGAGTTATCAAGGTAAGAAAACGTATTTCTCTCATGTTTAGTTTATAAAAGCAATTTCTTAGAAAAGCCCAATGGGTTGGAACTGATATTATGTACACAAAGCAGCTATTTGTGTGCTGTGTATGCAACCTCAAAAGTATGATAGCAACAGGAATAAAGTTCAATATTTATTTCCTAAGGTTCAAGATTGCTTTCCCTAGGAGAGGCTAATAATGAAAGAAAACATCATTATAAAATCACTCCATCGATAGAATTACCATTTACTGAGCAGTTCCTATATATCAAACAGAGGACTCTATGCTTTACCTTTGTGATTTTGCTTATTCCTCATGACTATACTAATAGGTAATGATTATCACTTCCATTTTTACAAACAAGAAATACATGCCTCAGAAAGTGTAGGCTCTTTGCCCTAAGTCATACCAAAAGTGTAAAAACAGAACAGTTTCTAAACCAAAGCTGGTTCAAGGTTCATATTTTTTTTCAATCAAATTCTATATAATTAATTTTCACCAATACAAAATATCCAATATTGAAAACAAGTTGAATTATTAATAATTGAAGACTTTTGTTTTCCTTTTGCCTATGGGGTGTGTGTGTGTGTGTATGTGTGTGTGTGTGTGTGTGTAAAATCATAAAGTGAAAGTATATAAGATCAGGTTTAATAATTAATTTTAATTATATTATTTTTGTGCACTTTACCAAATAACGCTAATAAACGTGAAAGGCCTTTTGTTGCTTTGGGAACAAAAGTCTCTCTAAGCTATAATACAGAGCCATCTACAGTTCAATTGAGCCACTCAATTCAAAGTATCTTTGATCCTTAAAGCTCACATTTTGGGGGTCTTTTGCTTATGTAAAAATAAACCAGTCTTGAAGAGACTTCAAAATCCTAAAATATGGATCTTCTTGCTAAAAAGAACACTGTGTAGGATTTGTTGAAAATCTACTCTATTCTGAAAAAAAAAATTCAAAACAAAATTAACCACATCACATACACACATTCAAATTAAGTTCTTGAGTACTTTTCTGGATGAGCCAGCATATAAACTATAATGAAAAGTATTAGCTGGAGCCCAAATCTGTGAAATCTCACATTCTCTAAGATTATGATTTTTAAAATCATTGCTTTTTGTTGAAATATGTCAAGGAAAAAAATTAATTTATAAAGCATTTACCTGGCAGAACCTGAATTTCTGCTGAGAACTCTTAAGACGGAAAATACAATTAAAGGCAAAGTAGGCTTTCTATTGAAACTTATCTTGGAAATCATCTCCAAGTACATGCAATGTGTTCTCTTCACTCTGGTAAACTATACAGAGAATTGATCTGCATTGTAGCTGATCAAGATGCTTTGCTTCACCTCCCTTTTGTCAGCATACAAAAGCTTATGTCAGGAAAGCTTTCAGAGGTAATCAATCCTAGAGGAAAAAAAATGGATCAGGAAGAGAATATCATGAATAAATACTTTATAGGGCTATTTAAATTCACTGTTTTTAACATTACTATATCCACAAAGGCAACATTTCCCTCAATCTGTTTTACAGTAATTGATTTTTAATTACAAAACAACTGTGATTAAATCAATTCATCATCCAAAATTATGTTCTACTATCAGTTCCATCAATGTTTAGCCCACTTATTACCAGTTTCCCATGGCCTTAATTAAGCAAAGTTTTTCTATGCCCCTCCTTAACTCCAGTTAATCAAGGTTATTCTCCGCTTATTATTCACCTTTAAAAAGTCATTTCTAAGCCATGAATCATCTTGAAGGAAAAGTGATGGCTGAAAATGTAGCTTTGAAACATACACAGTGATGATAGAAGCTCTTTTCTGCAATACAAAAATGTTTCTTCACAATTACCAGACTTGAATAGAAATAATCTCTAGACTTATGCTAACAATGAGGGTTAACTTTTACTTAGCACTCACTATATTTTCAGACAGGCTTTTTGCCAAATACTACACTTGCACTACCTGATACAGTCCTCACTGATTTTTTATGCAATAGGTTTGCTATGAAATAAATGCTACATGAGCAAAGTTATATAACATGTTTAAAACCACTGAGCTAGCAACAGTGTCAGGACATGACTCTGATATGCATGACTCCAGGGTTTTATCACTCTATTATTCTGCTATAGACAATTATTACAAAATTATCCCTTGTATATTCTCAGTGGATAGAATAGTGTTTTGTGTAGAATAGATGATGATGATGATGTGTGTATTCATGCATGCTCAATTTAGCATAGGATTCTATAGTTCATTTTCATTCTATATAAGATGCACATTTCCCATAAATCTCATTCATTTTTCCAATTGCATATTTGCTAATTTGTCACTTCAATCTGAAAAGCTGACTACACTGATAGAGATGGGAACAAATCTATCTGTGAAGGACCGTGATTTACTCAGGCTTTTTAGGTGGCAAACAACAGAAACCTACTTCAAACTAAGCAGAAAAGGGAAATTATTGGTATGCATAGCCAAATCACAGGCATGCCCAAGATGAAATAGAAAACAAACAGAATTTAAACTCTGTAAGAGCTTCCTCTCAGCATCTGACATCTCATTTCCCTCTAGCTTCTCTTCTCTAAGAGTACTTTTCCTATGCCGTAGGAATCACTATCAGAATTTCTGGCTCCGAAGGATTACAGCTTTGTAACTAAAAAGAAAGGAACTCTTCACCACTGGCTCTAAGTTTTAAAATTCTATGAGAGACCACACTCATTGGTCCTAAATGGGTTCTTTTTTCTTGCAGGGGACAGAATGCTATTATCAGCCTGGTTCCAAATATTGCTTACCTCTCTTGCTAAAAAGGCAAGCTGGATTCCATGGTATTAGATTTAAAACAATACATTTGCTTGATTGTCTTTCAACAAAGAAAAATTTATATGACTTTAATTACCTCATCATTTGTACTTAGACTTCAATTATTTCTAGCTATTCTTGCTTCTCTGTATAACTTCTTCAAGAGTCAAAGACTCAGATTGGAGCATTTTATGTTTGACTGAAACAAGGTCACATGTTTTCATGCTAGTTTCAAACAGAAGTGAGAGAGGAAGGATTTTCCATGAGAGATTTCATAGTGGGAGATGTGGCATACTGACCCAATAATTTTTTACATAATGACATATTCCTCCAGAGAAGAAATGGGTTGGTATGATGAAGGGCAAATAAGAAAACAAATGTCAATGACTTCAGGTGATTAACACATTTATTACATTAGTCACTAATATTAGTTCTTCAATATTTTCCACGTATTTTGATATTAGGTTAAACACATGATGTAATGATTGACTTCACGGTGAAGTTTTTTTTACATTTTACATAAAAAATTACAAAAAAGTAATGTGTGAGACCAGTATTATTACTGGTATTGAACTCTGTACGGAGACGGAGAGTGTAAAAAGTGGCTCTCTTCTGTGGCTCACACCTGTAATCCCAGTACTTTGGGAGGCCAAGGCGGGCATATTCCAAGGTCAGGAGATCGAGACCATTCTGGCCAACATGGTGAAATGCCATCTCTATTAAAATACAAAAAAAAAAAAAAAGAATTAGCTAGGCATGGTGGCATGTGCCTGTAGTCCAAGCTGTTGGGAGGTTGAGACAGGGGAATAGCTTGCATCTGGGAGGCAGAGACTGCAGTGAGCTGAAATCACACCATTGCACCCCAGCCCGGTGACAGAGCGAGACTCCATCTGAAAAAAAAAAGTGGTCTCTTGGAGTAGAGGGGTGATTTTAAAGAGACAAATTGTGAGGAGGACGTCTTTGTATAAGGCTTTGCTATGAGTACCATTCCCTTATGTACAGAGAGGTGTAGCAGAGGTACCAGTTGGCTAGCCATAAGCCTATCTGGTTGGGCCTTCAATGAGATTATAGAGAGAGGCCTCTGGGGTTTTCAGACACAGAGCACTTTGAAGGAGAATAGTTGCACTGAGCTCAGCCTGTACTCTAAGAATTTATCATAGTCAAAGATGCATGAATGTTTCCAATGGAAGAGATGTGACAGTATGGGAAAGTGAGCTTATGTCTGCTCAAGAAGACAGAATAGGACTCCCTCAAAGAGAAAGTCTGGGGAGACTAGGTAGCCAGGAAACCAGAAACTGAGGGGCCATGGCCACCAGAAGAGAGCTTGCACACAAGAGAGGTGTCAGTGGCAAGGACCAGCAGATAATCTCTGAGGAGAGCACAGGTGATCTTTAAGAAAAAGAATTGGTTTCTACCTTTTGTCAAGACAGAGAGCTAGAGCCTCTGGAACAGATGGATCTTTTGCTAAAAGTCAATAGTCAACAAGTGATTGTCTTCAATTCACCTAAACACAAACCTGATTGGCAAGAAATAAACTGCTCTATGGGCCTGCCTTCACTTAATGTAGCAAACAAATTCTAAATTCCTTCTGTTTTTGAAACGGGCACTGGAGATTAGATTGAGTGGTGCCAATTCAAATTTGCATTCAGGAAACTTATTTCAGTTTAAGAGTCAAATTCCCAGAGAGGATAGATGGCTGCATTTTTTTAATCTATGCATAGACTCCTTAATTTATATTCTAGGCTTCTAGTATCTAAGACTTTATTTTCATAATTTTTATTAGATTGAACTGTTTTATTACTTTCAATGGCAAAAACTGCAATTACTTTTGCAACAACCTAATAAAAAGAAACAAAACTTGAACTCTCACATCCATGAATCTCCCTTTTTGATTCATGACTCTCTGTGGAAACTCTCTTCATATAGTAAGTTAGGACAGTTGAACCATCTTTTTATAAAGACCAATTCAACCATGGTCCTGTATTTTAGCCTTTTCTGAGAGTTATTTGGGCTGTCTCACTAGGGTTCCATGAAGGAACCAAGTTCCGAAGTCCTAAGGCATCCATTATATACAATAAATTACTGTATCTCCAGACATGGTAATGGTATTCATCACTTTCTTTCTTTGGGAGGACTGAGAAAACACTCTATTATTTTCCGTGTTCTGTGGTTTAGATGAGAAACCCAGGTTGAAAACTGTAAACTTCTATCATGTAATGGGTAGCTTAAAATGTCTTACTTTTTCTACTGGGCAGAACATTCTTATTTCCTTGTATCATTATCTGGCTATCCTATGCCTCCAGTAGCATTTTGTGCTGTATAGGACTAGATACATAACATTAGACTGAGTTAGTTTTCATCTCCCATGCTAGATGATGAATGCCTACAGGGCAAGAACTGCTTCTTAATTCAATACCTAACAAGAAAACCATGACAAATGACAGTGAAAAATAACAGTTCAATTTGAATTCTCAAACTCATGTTTTAGAATCCTAAGAAAAGGAGGAGAGGCAACAAATAAAGATAATGCTTGCTTATTCATTGATTTGTAAGTTTTATCTGCTTGCACAAACACAACATATTGTAGAGAATTCAGCACCTCAAGCAGGACAAGGAGCATTTAGCCAACTTGATGAGAAGTAGTATGAAGTCCACAGAAATACAGAAGTTTTGAGGTAAAATATATGTTAACGTTTGCAGATCTGCTTTTATAGATATATATAAAATTACCACAATTTTTGGTGTCTTAACTTTGCTAAGTTTTTGCCTGTGAGAGGAAGGATGGAAACTACATCAAGGCTCAACTTCCTGTAGATTGGCCACATTGAATGAGAGATGGAGATCAGCAGAAAAACCCTCTGATATTCTGATTAAATCCCTAAAACATCTAGAACCATCTATAGGTATGAATTCTAATCACACAGAAAAAAGTGAAAGCTTTCTTGTTAGACTGAATACAATTTTCTTTTGATAAAACTACACTCATATAATTAAGTATAATTAAAATATAGGATTCAGTATGTGTGTCACTGAGGCATTGAGGCAAAACTGAAATGAGTAATAAATGAAATTCTTTCGGTTTCAATTTAGACATCCAAAAACAGGGAAAATGGAAAAAAAAGTTATGTACTCTTTGGTACCCTCAAAAACTTCCTTTTATATTGCCCTACTTTTTTTAAGGCAATTTGTATTTAAAACAAAATCATAATCACTTTATTTATGAGTATGAAAGAGGGAAAAATGGTGCCTGTCTTAGTAGGTCTTGGCTCCCTTTCATAAAAGCAATCCTGATGATCAGATTTCCATGGATGCTTATTCAGGTCGTTGGATTTTGCTTGCTGGCAGGAAAAAAGACAAAATACTGCACATGGGATATGACAAACCACCTACACCGGTTCATACATGAAATACAGGAAAAGACCTTGGCAACAGTATGTCCCTGCTGAAACACAAGGTAATATCACACATTATACTAAGAAAGATTGTTGAGAGCTGCTTCTTTCAAAAAGGGTCAGATTTTCATTTGCAGAAAAAATATGCAAGAAAGTAGCAACAAAATGGTCACATGAAAGGTCAAATCATAGACTAAATAAAGGGGAGACATGCATATTATGTACAACATGACATACATATTAAATTATTTATATGAGCTATATCTTACATTTACATATACGTTAGGATTTTTATATACAAGTGCATTGATATACATGTATGAGATGAGAAATATATATCATATTTTTATAGCTTCATATATATTTTAAGATATATTTACACATGTATGACTATGAGTATAAATTATATACTATATATACATACATAATACACATATTTCTTAAGATTTTCAACTTTGTTCTGACAAGTAAACTTTTTCTTTATGTCAAAAAATTCAATAAACAGAGACATGGGCTCACATAAGGAATTCTCTATCCTTTTGTTTACACTGAGGGTTATTATATATGCTGCAAAGTACTAGAGAAAAATACTTTCTCCTAGAAAGGGGGCTAATTTCTAAACAAATGAAACTCTATTGTAAATAATACTATTATTTAAAAATCCAAATTTATTCACAAAATTAATATGGGATGATTTTTCAATCTACTCAAGGAGTAGTGACAATAATCCTGCTAATATAAAATTTCTAATACATTTGATTCATAAGATTTAATTTATAATTAATATATTTACACACAGCTTGCAAAATAAAACATATGTCTATAATTAGGATCTATATGACCTACTACTTTATGGACGAAATAATTACACTTTAAATTCTTAATTTTTTCCTATTTTTTAAATTTCTCTTCTTCTCTGACTTTATTTATTTAGCTTCACAAATACAGATATTCTTAAAATTCTGGCACTTAAGGTGGCTCAAGCCTGTAATCCCAGCATTTGAGAGGCCAAGGTGGGTAGACAGCTTGAGGTCAGGTGTTGGAGACCAGGCTGGCCAAAAGTGTGAAACCCCGTCTCTACTAAAAATACAAAAATTAGCCTGGCGTGGTGATGGGTGCCTGTAGCCCCAGCTACTCAGGAGGCTGAGGCAGGAGAATGACTTGAACTCCAGAGGTGGAGATTGCAGTGAGCTGAGATGGCACCTCTGCACTCTAGCCTGGGTGACAGAGCAAGACTCTGACAAAAAAAACAAAAGGAAGAGAAATTCATTTATTTATTTAAGTATTCATTTAATACTGAGTGTCTACTATATTCAAAGATACTGGGAAAAACAAGAGGAGGAAGAATGGATACAGGAGAAAGAGATGGAGAATCAGAAGGATGAAGTGAAATAAGAAACCAGCTCCTTCCTCATTCTCAAGGAGCTGGAAGCGATCCCCGAGTACCTTTCTCTCATTCGTTCTCTCCCTCCTGGACTTTGCCAGCTATCCCTCCAATGTTACCTCTTCACTTCTTAAGACTACCTCCCTAGTTCTCAAAGTTATCTGAGCTCTTCCTAAACCTTTCTCAAGGCCTAAACCACTTTCACTGAATGACCCATCAACTTCTTAAATCTAATCCTGATAGAACAGTGTCACTTTTTCTTCTAGTTTTCTCTATATCTTCTTTCTCTCACTTGTATGGTAATTCTCTCAGTTACCCAATTTCCAAATGAAAGATTGGTCAATACTTTTTCTCTACTTCTTTTCTCTCATAATGATTAGTTGCCATATATCATCTTTTCTATTTCTATTAATACATTATCTTTTATTAGTTTCTTATTGTCTTCCGTTTCCATTACCTTAGTTTAGACTCTCATTTCTCTTGCCTGGAGTATTAAAACACCTGTAAAATGGATTTTTTTTCCACTTCTCTTACCTATCCAGTATACAATAATCCAGTATACAACCTGCCAAATATCTTACCTTAATCCAGTATACAACCTGCCAAATATTTTACTGAAAACATTACTTTCATGTTCGGTAAATTTTATTACTTTGACTCTAAAATCTTCAGTTCATGATATAGTTTGGAGATTTTTTCCCCTCCAAATCTCATGTTGAAATGTGGGGTCACCAGTGTTAGAGATAGGTCTAATGAAAGGTGTTTGGGTCATGGAGGCAGATCGCTCATGAATACCTAGGGGCCATCCCCTTAATGATGAAGGAATTCTCACTCTGTTAGTTCATGCAAGAGCTGGTTGTTTAAAGAAGCCTGGCATCTCCCTCCCCACTGTCTCCCTTCCTCCCTTCTCTCCAGCATCCTTTCTCATCACGTGACACACCTGCTCCCCCTCCACCTTCTGCTAGGAGTGTAAGCTTCTTGAGGCCTCACCAGAAGTCAAACAGGTACTGGTGCCATACCTGTATAGCCTGCAAAACTGTGAACCAAACAGACCTCTTTTTTTCATTTGTTTTAACAAATTGCCCAGTAACAGGTACTCCCTTATAGCAATCCAAAATGGAGTAATTCAGTGCCCTAGGGTATGTGATGATTTAATTAGATGATGCATGTAAAGTGCTTAGCAGGGTGCTTACCACATAATAACTACTCCATTATAATTAGCTATTATTATATATAATTGCCTGCAAAAAGATGTCAAATTATTTAGCCCTTTACTTATCTGTTCTTTTAAAATGCCTATATTGTACGATAGTTAAGAGCTCTGAAACAAGACTGTCTAGATTCAAATTCTCTGAATTCCATGTTATCCTTGGGTAAATTGCTTCACCTCTGTGCCTCCATACTTTATTCTACACAGTTCTGATGATAATATTATCACTTACCTAAGAATATTATTATGCTGATTAAATTGATGCATGTAAATTGATTATAGGGTTAATGTTAAATATTGATTAAAGTGAGATATTAGTAACAGTTTTTCATATCCTTCCATAATTCTTCTCCAACATACCCATCAAACTTATTGCTCATTCTTCTTGTTCATAAATCCTGTGCTCCACTCCATATAGAAAGTGAGTCACTTTCTATTTCTTGTACATACTCTCTGCTTTACTACCTTTGTGTTTAAGCTCTTCTCTTAGACTGTCTTTCTTACTGTCCCTTCTAGATGAACGTTACAGAAAACCACACCATTTAATTATTTATGTATCTAAAGAGTTTTTTGGCTGAGTACAGTGGCTCACACCTGTAATCCCAGTAGTTTGAGAGGCAGAGGCAGATGGCTCACTTGAGCCCAGGATTATAAGACCAGTCTGGGCAACATAGTGAGACCCTGTCTCTACAAAAATAAAAATTAAAAAAATAGCTGCGCATAGTGATTGTGGTTTTATTTCTAGCTGTTTTGGGAGGCTGAGGCATGAGGATGACTTGAGCCATTGAGGAGCTGAGGATTATGACCCATAATCACATGCACACTCTGACCTAGGCAACAGAGTGAGACCTTCTCTCTAAAAACAAAAACAAAATAAAAAACAAAAGGCAGTCTTTCACATATGTAAAAATGTGTCACTATTGTCATTCCCTTCAAGTATTTCAGTATGACAGTCAATTTAAGTATCTTTAAATACTTGAATATTGAATTGATTTATATTTGGCAACAATCAGATACAGGAATGAATATATAATCTATCACTTGGCCTTCTTTTAAACAATTTATTTACCATTTGTTTATGAATAATCAGTAACATTTATTTATGAATAATCAAATGTTGCACCATGCTCATTCAAAAAGCTTCAGGCGGGCTAAGTTTAACTTCTCTTATAGGAATTTTAGTATTTTTCTTGAAGCATTAAATCTACTAAATCTCTTAGTCAACTTGCATAATAGGTCAGTTTGTAAGCAACAGATGTGGTCCAGTTTGGGTTTAGATCTGTGTGTATATGTGTTTCTTCCTATTAATTAACTTTTTGTGTAAAGTTATAAAGATGGATTTTTACTTTTTTTTTTTTTTTTAAGTTAAGCATGCTATGGTAAAAAAGAATCTCATTCAGGTTCAACATACTCGGTTAGTTACATTTGTTTCCTAGGGCTTCCATTGCAAAGTATCATGCACTAGGTGGTTTAATGCAATAGAAATACACTGTTTTATCACTTAGAAGTCCATCAGTGTATCAGCAGAGCTACACTTTCCCTGAAACCTACAGGAAAAACATATCCTTTATTACCTCTTTCTACCTTCTAAGGTAGCTGTCAATCCCTGATCTTCCTGGATTGCAGCTACATCACTCCAGTCTCTGCTCCTGTCATCACAAGGGATTCTCCTTGTGTGTCTATGTCTTCAAGTGCATATTCCCTCCTCTTAAAAGGACACAGAACACATTGGATTAGAAACCACGCTAATGCCCTTATCTTATCTTGATTACATCTGCAAAGATTCTACTTCCAAATAAGAGCTCATTGCTAGGTAATGGAGTTAGGATTTCCACACATCTTTTAGGAGGACACAATTCAACCCGTAACACTGGTGAACTCAAATTTATCTTAACAAAGATATACTTTAAATTGTTTATAAGTCATACAACCAGGAAATTGAGGGATTACTGAGCAATTAAATGTCTAAGCCAAGCACGTGTCAGTGCTTCTAGCATTGCCTTCTCTTCACATGCTTGACTCTGCCTTGCCTCAAGACACCTCTAAAGTCAAGAATATTGCAGTGTGTTACTGCCAAAATATAATCTATGTAATGTTGAGATGATCCTGGTAAGAAGTAGAAATTATCTGATAGTTTCGAAGGGTGAGACATTTCTTGTATGTACTAAATGAGCAGAACACCACAGGGAACAGGTAACAAATGTTCTCACACAAAATCTGGGAATGCTATACCATAATAGTTACTTCATTGTCAAAAGGCTGTGAAGGGGTAGTTAAGGCAACTTGGTTATCCTAGCACATGAATTAAACCTAATTTATTTAGTCCCTGATATGCTTTGGCTCTGTGTCCCTCCCCAGATCTCTATTTGAAATGTAATAATCTCCATGTGTCAAGGGCAGAATCAGGTGAAGGTAATTGGTCATGGGAGTGATTCCTCCCATACTGTTCTCATGACACTGAGTGAGTCTCACAAGATCTGATGGTTTTATAAGCATCTGGCATTTCCCCTGCTTGCACTCATTTTCTCTCCCACCACCCTGTAAAGAGATGCCTTCCATGATTGTAAGTTGCCTGAGGCCTCCTCAGCCAGGTGGAACTGTGAATCAATTAAACCTCTTTTCCTGGTAAATTTTCCAATCTCAGGTCTTTCCTTACAGCAATGCGAGAACACACTAATACAGTCCCTGTTAGGCCATTTTGCATTGCTATAGATAAATACCTGAGGATGAGTAAATATAAAGAGAAAAGGTCTATTTGGCTCATGGTTCTGTATGCTATACAAGCATGGCACCAGCATTCACTTGGCTTCTGGTGAGGCCTCAAGAACCTTACGATCATGCTGGTAGGCAAAGGGGGAGCCAGAGTGTCATATGGGGAGAGAGGGAGCAGGAAAGCAAGAAAAAGGAGCCAGAATCTGAAACAATATGCTCTCATGTGAACTACTAAAGTGAGAACTCATTACTGTGGGGACGGCACCAAAGCACTCCTGAGGGATTCATCCCCACGACCCAAACACCTCCTACTAGGTCTCCCTTCCTACATGGGAAGTCACATTTAAACATAAGATTTTGCGGGGACAAATATACAAAACCATATCAGTCTCCATTCTGAAATACTTCCAAGAAAAAAAGAAAATTCATTTTAGATATTTAGGTTTATCATAATTCCCTCAGACTAACTTAGAACCAGCTAAATTTCTAGACTAGCTCTTCAAAACAAGGATCATTTGAAATGGTGCTTTTGAATAGCTCCAAGGAACCTGGATAAAGCTGTTTTAAGATACTATAATCATCCACGTCACTGTAACTTATTTTTTTAAAATACTATTAAGTACTGTTTGAATGTTGTAAGAGCTTTGGTTTTAAGGTATCAGTTATTATACTAACATATAATTTATGAACAATACATTGATCAATAAACATGTACTTAAATCCTTAAAATTAAAAGAATTCTGCCTCTTGTTTTCATCATAATGCACTTCAAAACTAAAAAAGTAAATTTAGTATTTATGAAAGACTTAGGAAAGATGTTTACCATTTCTATACTATAGCTATGGAAACTAACAGAAGCAGTGGGTCATATATATTGCAGTGAGCCCTTATTTAGAACCCAATTTTCTCTAGGTTCTGACAGTCTTGAGTATAAAATGATCCATCATCTGCTAAGTCATGTCAAGTCAATAGGAATTTAGCCATAGCTACCTCCTAATATTTCCAATCTCACCAGCATAAATTCTGAATCTAACCTAACAGCTTTAAACCATATTTTGAAGAATAAACCACTATGTATGGGGTTTCCCCTAATCTTTTTGGTTTCTGGATAACAAATTTTATTTCCTTTACTAAGTTTTATGTCCTTGTCTGTTAAATAATGGGATATTTTTTTTAATGTGCTGTGGATACTTTAATGAATCCTTATTTGAACTAATCAGAAATTGATTTCACTAAAACTGTATCTTAACACCAACTGAATAAATCTGTGAAAGTCAAAAATCCCTACTAACTGTTGTTGTACATATTTGTGGCATTTCTTTCTCCTTGATGATTTAGTTTGCAAATTCTACCATCTCTGTTTAGGTGTCAACTCTATTTTTTTATCATTTTTGAGACAGAGTCTCGCTCTGTTGCCAGGTGCCAGGCTGGAGTGCAATGGCACGATCTCGACTCACTGCAACCTCCGCCTCCTGGGTTCAAGCAATTCTCCTGCCTCAGCCTCCCAAGTAGCCAGGACTACAGGCATGCGCCACCATGCGCAGCTAATTTTTGTATTTTAATAGAGATGGGTTTTCACCATGTTGGCCAGGATGGTCTCAATCTTTTGACCCTGTGATCTGCCTACCTCGGCCTCCCAAAGTGCTGGGATTATAGGTGTGAACTCCCACGTGGCCGGGTGTCACCTTTATTTAGTGGTATTAAAATCTTATTTGATACCATGACAATATAGAATGATGGTTAAGAATATCACCTTTTGATTGAGGATTCCAACTCCATTTCTACTATTTACAAATGCTAGACAACTTGCCCAACATACATATCTGGGTTTTCTCATATGTAAAATAGAAAAACAAATAGTAACTATGTTAAAGAGTAGTTGTGAACATTAAGTGAGAAATACAGTGCCTGAAGTATTTAGAATAAAGTCTGGTACATGAATAAGCATTCAATAAATATTCTCTAAAATTTTTTAAAAACATGTAAACATTTGTTACAAACTTTGAGTTCTTCTCTAAAACACATCTGAGAAGATCTAATTATATCAATTGGTCCAAACCTGAAAGACACTGACTTATTTTCCAGGATGTAGCTTATTTTAATTTCAAGTTAGGAATATTTTTGGAACTATGGTGGAAAGCATGCATTCACATTTTTTATTTTACAATTATATAACCTCTTCCTATATTTTACTTGTTCTCCAAGCCATTCCTACAAGTGGAGTCCATATTGACAAGAACTAAGTTTTGGAAGGACATGATAATACCTGTCACAATTGACTTCTATATAACATGTAACCATGAACAAAATATTTTCCCGTTATTTCTCTTGCTTATGATTCATAGAGATCCTTATTTCACTCATTTTGCAGATGAGGAAGTTAAATTAATAATGATTACAGTATAGGATTTATCAAAATCTGACTTTACTAAATCTCCTAATTTTAACTTTACTCTTTCTTCATGATCGGTCAGCAGTTTTACTAGCCAGGCGCCTTGACTGATATATGATTAGTCTTTTTTACCTTGAAAGCAAATAAATGGGACTTCTGCCTCTAGAAAGGGTAATTAGAATGTTATAAAGCAATCGACCTGCTGAAAAAGAAAACTAAGTCATCTGGAAAATATTTTAAACCAAACAAAATATGTTCAAAGACATCAGAGAGCCACCAAGGTATCTGATTGAAGGGGACAAGATGCAAGAAAAAATGGGGAGTATAGAGTGGGCACAGTACATGGTTCGTTTTGCTCTAGGAGGCATTCCCCACTTGCAGGTGGTGGCTGTGAGCTATGATGCCCAGTGAAAAAGAGTGGTTAAAAAATTGAAATGAGTAGAGCTTATGTCCCTCATATAGAACTGGGAGAACAAAATTTGTAGTTCACAACCACCAAAGTAAAGGGTCCCTGGTAAACACCAAATGCTTCCTGTTTGGGCCCTAACTATTGACAGTAAAAGTAAACTAGAAAAAGACCTGCAGACTTGCAGGCTTGGTTGTACAAATATTGAAACAGTTGCATGTTAGCAGAATCCCCAATTTAGGTAAGCAATTATCCTGTACTCTAACTCAGTAGTCCCTAACCTTTTGGCACCAGAGATCTGTTTCCTAGAAGACAATTTTTCTACAGGTGGTCAGGGGAGGATGTGGGAAGAGAGGGGGAGATGATTTCAGGATGAAACTGTTCTACTACAGATCATCAGGCTCTACTTAGATTCTCACAAGGAAGGTGCGACTCAGATTCCTTGCATGCATAGTTCACAGTAGGGTTTATGCTCCTATAAGAATCTAATGTCACTGCTGATCTGACGGGAGCTGGAACTCAGGTGGTAATGCTCACCTCTTACCTCCTGCTGTGTGGCCTGGTTCCTAACAGGCCATGGACTGGTACTGTCAGCAGCCTAGGGGTTGTGGACCCCTGTCTAACTTCTTGCCAAAAACAAAAGTAAATCTTTGTAAGAAGACGGAATCTTTGAATTCAGATAATTGTGTCACCATCATGCTGTAGGCTTAGGAATTTCCCATGAGACATAAAGTTAATAGGATTTACTTAAAGAGAGACTTCAAAATCTAGGTTAATGCTTATTGTTGAGGTATTTATGTAATGTTATGAAAAGAAAGAATAAAAAAATGCCAGTAGTGCTTATAGAACAAATGAATAAGGTTAACTGTTGTTTGAGCAAGTAAGTGTTCAGTGGTAAAGGTGGGCTGTGGAACACGAGGACACCCACTCTTCCATTTTGAAGCACTTTTATCATTGTAGCTTTCATATTCAGCTTCAGAAGGAGTACCAGGCAATGTACAGCCATTCCAAGGAGAAAGCTTAGAAAGATTTTTAACAGTCCAACTTTTCTATTGCCAAAGCTCCCTGATGTAGAAGGGTTTCTTCTTGAGTTAACTAACACTGAGATAATCCAGACAAAAATATCAAGAAGCAGCAACGTTCCTTCCCCTTCCCCAACCACCAAGTCTTCTAGGAACAAAAGTGGAAGAGCTGAGGTTGCAAGAACCAAGGACAGCAGAGGAGCCTCCCACAAAGCTGGTGCCAAGAGCTCTAAGGAGACAGAGCCTCTGAGCTACTGCTGGTACCTCTATAGAGACGGCAGGGCTGGATAAAAGATGCTGGATGTTAGAACACCTGCCACTGTGAAAACAATGTAGACAGCAGTAGGATAACTGGAAGGAGGTATCTTCTCCCCTCCTCTCTCCTTGCAATATGCCTCTAATTATGAATTCTGTGTTCTAAACCCAATGAGAAACCAGTTGACAAAAGAGTATGGAAAACGTAGTTCACAGAATCCTAGACTGGCATCACAAAACAGACCATAAATGAGTGGACTTAGATAATAATAGAGAGCAATAGAAGGATTTAGAAACAATAGATAAATAACTGGAATGTAAACCAATCAGGGTAAAGAGAGCTACCCTTTTAATCACATACAGAGGTAAAAAACACACAGAAACTTGTGGGATTCTGTGTGTAGTTCCTGGGACATTCCTCTCTGGTTATTAGATCTATAAACCAGCACATACGTTTACGTGAAATTTTCCAGAAGCTTAAGATTCAAGTGAAACAGCATGCAAAATGTGAGAACATCCAAACACTAACCATGTCATACTTGAATTAATCTTTTAACATTGAAAATAAGCAAAAGAAAAAATGAGACAAATAAAACATACACAAAGAGATGAATATAGTATGCAAGAAATGGAAGAACAATTTGGGGGAAAATTCTACAGGGAAAAAGATTTCCAGCACAATCTACATTGCCCTTCTAAATTGTTTTATTTTTAATTGACACATAACAATTGTGGATTTTTATGGGGTGCAGTGTGATGTTTCAATACATGTAGGTAGTGTACAAGCTTATTCATCACCTCAAACATTTGTCATTTCTTTGTGGTGAGAACATTCAAAATTTCCTCTCCTAGTTATTTTTGTATATATAATATAATATTGTTAACTATAATCACCTGCATGTGCAATAGTGCGCAGAAAGTTATTCCTCCTATCTGTAATTTTGCACCTGTTGAAGGATTTCTCTCTATCCCTCCCTCTCCCCTACCCTCTCCAACCTCTAGTAGCCACTAGTCTATACTTCATACTTCCGTGACATCAGCTTTTCTAAATTCTGCAAATGTATGACACCATGCAGTATTTGTCTTTCTGTACCTTGGTAATATCATTTGACATATGGCTCATCCATTTTGCTGCAAATGACAGGATTTCATTTTTTGTGTGGTGGAATAGAATTCTGTTGCGTAAATGTACCACATGTTCTTTATCTATTCACTCACTGATGGACACTTTAGGTTGATTCCATATCTTGGCTATTGTAAATAGTGCTGCAATAAACATAGGAGTGCAGGTATCTCTTTGACCTACTAATTTCATTTTCTTTGAATAAATGCCCAGTTGTGGGATTACTGGATCATACGGCAGTTCTGTTTTTATTTTTTTGAGGAATCTCCATACTGTTTTTCAAAATGTCTGCACCACTTTACATTCCCACCAATAGCGTGTAACAATGCCTATTTATCCATGTCTATGTCATCACTTTTTTTTTTTTGTCTTTTTGATTATAGCGTTTCTAATTGGGGTGAGGTGATATCATATTGTGGCTTTGATTTGCATTTCCTGGATTATTAATGACATTAACTATTTTTTTCATATACGTGTTGGCTATTCGTATGTCTTCTTTTGAGAAATGTCTATTTAGGCCTTTGCTTTGCCAATTTTAATCAGATTTTTTTTGTTGGTATTGAGTTATTTGAGTTCCTTACATTTTCTGGTTATGAACCACTTGTCAGATGCATAGTTTGCAAATATTTTCTCTCATTCTGTAGGTTGTCTCCTCACTCTGTTGATTGTGTCCTTTGTTGTGCAGAAGTTTTCAGTTTGATGCCATCCCATTTGCGTATTTTTCACTTTAGTGCCTATGCTTTTGAGTTCTTATGCAAAAACCCCTTGCCCACACTGATGTAATAAAACATTTTCCCTATATTTTATTCTAGTAGTTTCATAGTTTTGGGTTGTACCTTTAAGTCTTAAATCACAAAGTGAAAGTGAACTCATTTTAACTTGAATTTTTGTATATGGTAAGAGACAAGAGTCTAGTTTCATTCTTTTGCATGGGTATATCTGTTTTTTCCATCACCATTTATTGAAAAGATTGGCTTTTCTTCACTGTGTAGTTATTTGCACCATTTTGAAAATTAACAAGTGGTGGAAAAAATTCAAAAAATATAGAGGAGGTGATAAATTGAAAATGTTATTGTCTGAGAGGCAAGCCATTGACAGATAATAAGAAAGTGTTAAAATAAAGATGTAATTACAATATTTAATGAACACTATTATTTAAAAGTAGATTTGACACAGCAAAAAAAATATTAGTAATGTGGAGAACAAACTCAGGGTTTTCTCATTTGGTAGAGGAGAATAACAAAGTAGAAACAATGATTAGAGAGATGAAGGTATATATTTTAGTAACAACTAAGAAATTCAACATAGAAATCACTGGATGTCCTGAGAAATACACAGTTAAACAACTGGACAAAATAAAAAATCTTTGATATGAGAAAAATTTTCAAGCTGGGAAAGAATTGAATTTATAGGTCATTAGACATACAAATTAAAAATAACAGCATTACTTTTGCCTAATAAATTGCCAAATGTTTATATTTAATGTTTAGAACTGTTCCTGTTACATAAGTAGCATGCATTAATTATTTGTTGAATAAATAATATTAAGCTATTGTTGTAGTTTTTTGCTCCTGTACCTTGACAAGTGGGAAGGAGTGGCACCCAGTGGCTTCTTCACTCCCATAGTTTGGCAAAAGAAAGAGAGTGTTACAGCTTTTTTGTTCCTGCCACCCGCAGCTTGGTGAGGGGGAGTGAGTTACAGCTCTTTCATTATCACAGTTCACAAGTTCCTGGTTCTTGTCTCATAACCAAGAGGAATAAATACACGGACATCAGAGAGTGAGTAAGGCAGAGTAGAATTTTACTGAGAAACAGAAAGAAAGCTCTCTGTAGTGAGAGGGGACCTGAAACCAGGTTGCCCTCTGTGAGGCTGAGTCCAGGGTTTCTATGGGGTTAGAAATAGGGAATGCATGCTGATTAGTCTATTGGTAGTCTTGGAAAAAGCACCATTCAATTGTTTAAAAGGCATCTTTCAGAAGAAACCAATTGAGAGAGAGCAGATAAGACAAGGATAAAAGTTTTCACTTAGGTCATGGATTCTATCCATAAAAGGTAGTCTGTTTTCAGGCTTCAGGCTGTCCTTGGTGTGAAGGTTAAGTTTCACTGGGGACCTATCCCTGTCTGCCTAGTAAATTGTTTTCTCCTGTCATTGTCACTATGAGAACTTATAGAAGTGCTCATCTTGCCAGGCAGTGTGTTAAGTATGTTACAAATATTGACTCATTTAATCTTCAGGGTAACCACATAAATGGATACAATCATGGTCCCTATTTTACACATGACATAACCAAGGCAGAAGGCTAGACAGGTTAAAGTCACATGGGTCGTAACTCACAGAACTCAGTTTTGAAATAATATCTTCTGGCCCTAGAATCCATATGTGTAGCTGATGCACAATGCTACAATAATATAGAAAAACTGGTACATTATTGGAGGAGAGAATGGAAATAGGCTCAACCAGTCTGAGGAATGGTATGGCAATATTCAGGTTAAATGAATGTATTAATTGACATCATTTACTTAGGAGGCTAACTGTGAAGGTAAGAAAAGACTATGAGCAAAGATGTTCATCATCATGTCAATTACAATGAAAAACATAAATATCAAGAAAACAGGAAGCAAAATAGGTTCATTTAGAAATCAAATAAATTACCTCAGGAGTTTTTACTATAAATTCAGATAATCTAGATTTTATTCCTAGACATAGTAGATACCAAATAGAGCCCATGCATTTATCTTTAGGCAAGTTCCCAGATTAATTTGATGTCTGCCTGAAGGTCATAGTTTAAGGAACACGCACACAGCAGTTAAGGATGTGCCCTAGGGGTTTTCTTGACCTCTCTGTCCTTCAGTTTTCTCCTGTAAAAAAAACGGATTGAAATGTTGTTGTGAGAACTAATTAAAATACTTCACTTTCAATGGTAAGCAAAGTGCCCAATACATAGTAAGAATTCCATAAATGCAAGCTATTGTAGTATCATTAATATTTACCAATAGGGAACAAATAAAGTAACACGGATATACAATGAAATACCATTAAAACACTAAAAAAGATGTGAGGTTTATATTGATACAGAAGTATTTACATGACATATGGTTGAATTCAAAAAGCACATTATGGATTAGTGTATTTATGTAATTTATGTAAAATATGTGAGCGTGTGCATATAGTCTATGTATATACATGAAAAATTGGCAATGTGTGTGCCTTGATATACATATTATATAGAGAGAGATTGAGACAGAGAGAAAGATACAAAAAGAGAAGGAGAGTGTGGAAAAAAGGCAGATTTTTAAACAATCGACATGAAACCATGAAGCCATTATTTTGTGATAAGGTGATCATGGTGAATTTATCATCTTTGTTGTACTATTCCTTGTTTTTTAAATGCACTGTACATTTTTTTAAATGCAATGTCTTCTTCATAAACAAATTGATTCTAACAATTTACCCCATATTAAAAAAAAGCAACATTTACAATATAAAAGGTCCTGTATTAGGAATTAAAGTGGAAAAATGTATTACAAAATAGACTTAAGTCTAAATAGTTGTTATATAAGTGTTTCCAAAACAAAATAAATGTCATACACAATAACAGCAGAGAAAATATATAATTTTAAAAAAAAGTATAATCTAACAAAAGGTAATGAAATCAACTGCCTCAAATTATACCAGGAAAAATTAGTTATAAGGTAGAAGGCTAAATAACTGTGCTATTTTCACTATTTTACACAGGAGGACTGATACACAGGAGGACTGATAATGGATTCTGTTTCTTCTTGACAATGATCATTTAAAACAGATAATGAAGTATGTTTTTATAAAATGTAAAACCCAGGTTGAATTAAATACAGACTTCAGTATGCAAATCATTACTGATAGCAATAGGAGACAGACAGATTCCTAGGCAGACAGGGACAGGTCCTAGGTGAAATCCAACCTTCAAGCCAAAGACAGTTTGAAAACTGAGTGCTGGCTCCAGATAGAGTCCACGCCCGGAGTGATAACTTCTATCCCTGTCTTATCCTCTCTCTCTCATTGGTTCCTTCTGGATGCCTTTTAATCAATTAAATGGTGTTTTTTCCAAGACCAGCCATGGACCAATCAGCCTGCATCCCCCCATTCTAGCCCCATCACAACTGTGGACGCAGCCTCACAGATGGCAGCCCACTTTCAGGGTCCCCTCTTGCACTTGAGAGCTTTCCTTCGGTCACTCAATAAGATTCTTCTCTGCCTTACTCACTCTCTGGTATCTGTGCACCTTCTCTCTATTGGTTGTGAGACCAGAATCCGAAACTTACCAAGCTGCAGGCAGCAGAAATACACTCTCCCATTCACCCGACTACAGCAGAAAGAGACCTGCTACTTGCTGAGTTACAGGAATGAAGAGCTGTGACTTTTCTTGGGGGCTCAGACACAGGACTTCCTTAGCAAGAGCTGTAACACCCCTTGGGGTTCTGTGATTGTTGGCATCTCCGAGTTTTTGGGTGCTGCCATGTTCCCCTCATCTAGATGCTGGTGCTCAGTGTGAAAACTACTCATGGCAGAGCCAGTCCATCTGTGGGCTGAGTGCAGAGCTGCACAGGGCACAGGATCCTCTGGCGTATGACCCGAGAGCAGCCTGCTGCGCTGAGGGGGCAAGCCAGTGGGTCAAAGTGACTCCCTGGGCAGAGGTGGTGGCAGCTGCAGAGATTTCTGGCTGGTAAAGCAGCACTGAAGGAATTCAGTAATATTTTGACACCCCAAGGTTCATTTTGGATGCTTTCAGGGCTAGGAGAATAACTTGTAAACTTCACCTTTTAACGTGACAGTAAGGTTTCAACAAATTACCGCAAGCCCTTTTTACAGTAGGATCTCTTTACACTAAAAAAGAAAAGAAAAGAAAAGAAAAAAGCAGAGTCATGTCCTATGAGGTACTGAATTTACTTCAGACTCTACTGAGCTACAAGTCATTTTCAGCACAGCAAACATTTTTGAAGAGTTTCTTGATTTTGTTGTTCAGTTTTAATCTTGGATTGATAACAAGTTAATCTTACTAAGAAGTAAATTGAAAGAAAAAAAGCAAATATTCGATAATAAAAATAGCTAATGTGTATTGATCCTTGACAAAGTTCTAAGCCTTTGTATGTACGGGCTCACATAACTCTTACCAAAACAGTGCTTTGTCCCTACAGAGCTTTGTGCTATTCTTATTCCTATTGTACCGATGATGGAGCTGAGGCACAAATTTCTAAAGAAGCTGACCAATATCAGATTGCCAGTAATAAACAGAGTCAAGGGGGACGGATTCAAGATGGCCGATTAGTGGCACCTCAGGATTGCAGCTCCCAGTGAAAGCGCAGAGGGTGAGTGGACGCCGCATTTCTAGAAGGATTTTTATTGCCCACAGACCAGGAGATTCCCAGGCAGCGGAGCCCCACAGGTCGCCAGCACGACTGTTTTGGCGGCTGCCCCTGCACAGCAGTTCTCCGTACAAAATAAACGGATCCAGGTGCCGTTTTAGCTGGTGATTGGAGGTCCTGGGAGAGAGTCACCCATTCAACTGATTAAAAAAAAAAAAAAGGGACTGAAATAGGGAGCCAGGCCAGGAGATTCCCGGGCAAAAAAGCGCCACGAATCTCAGCAGGGCTGTTTGAGCTGGCGCAGTGGGTCGCCACATGGGAAATCACACAGATCCCAGCACATTTTCAACAGGTGACTGGAACACCTGGGAGACAGTCAACCGTTCAACTAAGAAAAAAAAAAAAAGGGTCTGAGGCAGTGAGCCAGGTGATCAGGCTAGGCTGGTCCCACCCCCACAAAAAAACAGCAATCAGAAACGCTCTGGATTGAGAGTTTCACAGCAAGCACAGCTGAACCTGGGATGGTCCAGCTCTGTGGGGGAGGGGTGTCTGCCATTACCGAAGCAGTCCACCACTACAGAGGTACTCTGCCATTGCTGAGGCAGCCCACCATTGGCCAGGCAGCCAGCCATTGCCCAGGCAGCCCATCATTACAGAGAGAGTCCGCCATTATAGAGGTGGGCCACCATTGCCCAGGCAGTTCTAACTATATCCGTATAAACAGGACTGCAGGGAAGTTCACACGGCAGCTGGGCGGAGCCCACAGCAGCTCAGCAAAGCCTCTGCAGGCAGACAGTGACTAGGCTGCCTCCTTGCTGGGCAGGGCAGCCCTGAAAAAAGGCAGCAGCACAACAGAAACTCATAAATTAAGCCCTAACTTCCGGGAACAGAGCACCTGGGGAAAAAAAGGGGGAATGGTTAATAAGTTCTGCTGCAGCAGACTTAAACGTACCTGCCCAGCAGCTCTGAATGAACAATGGAGCTCACAGCTCAGTACTTGAGCTCCTATAAAGGACAGACTGTCTCCTCAAACAGTGCCCTGACCCCCATATATCCAAAGAGTCACCTCATAAAGGAGAGCTCAGACTGACATCTGGCAGATATCCTTCTGGGACAAAGATAGCAGAAGAAGAAACTGGCAGCAACCCTTACTGTTCTGCAGCCGCTGCAGGTGATCCTCAGGCAAGCAGGGCCTGGAGTGGACCTCAGCAGTCCTACGGCAGAGGGGCCTGACTGTTAGAAGGAAAACTAAGACACAGAAAGAAATAACTTCATCATCAACAAACTGGATGTCCACTCAGAGACCCAATCTGAAAGTCAACAACTACAAAGATGACAGGTGGATAAATCCACAGAGATGGGAAGAAACCAGTGCAAAAAGGATGAAAACACCCGAAACCAGAACGCCTCTCCTCCTACAAGGGATGACAATTCCTCACCAGCAAGGGAACAAGGCTGGATGTAGAATGAGTGTGATGAAGTGATAGAAACAGGCTTCAGAAGGTGGGTAATAAGAAATTTCTGTGAGCTAAAAGAACATGTTCTAACCCAATGCAAAGAAACTAAGAATCTTGAAAAAAGATTTGACAAAATGCTAATGAGAATAAACAACTTTGAGAGGAATATAAGTGAATTGATGGAGCTGAAGAACACAGCAAGAGAACTTTGCAAAGCATACACAAGTTTCAACAGCCAAATTGACCAAGCAGAAGAAAGCATATCAGAGGTCGAAGATCAACTCAATGAAACAAAACAAGATGGCAAGATTAGAGAAAAAGGGGTAAAAAGGAATGAACAAAGTCTCCAAGAAATATGGAACTATGTGAAAAGACCTAATCTACGTTTGATAGGTGTACCTGAATGTGATGGAGAGAATGAATCCAACCTGGAAAATACTCTTCAGGATATTATCCAGGAAAACTTCCCCAACCTAGAAAGGCAGGCCAATATTCAAGTCCAGGAAATAAAGAGAACACCACAAAGATATTCCTCAAGAAGAGCAACCCCAAGGCACATAATCGTCAGATTCACCAGGGTTGAAATGAAGGAGAAAATGCTCAGGGTAGCCAGAGAGAAAGGTCAGGTTACCCACAAAGGGAAGCCCATCAGACTCACAGCAGATCTCTCAGCAGAAACCATGCAAGCTAGAAGAGAGTGGGGGCCAATATTCAACATCCTTAAAGAAAAGAACTTTCAACCCAGAATTTCATATCCAGCCAAACTAAGCTTCATAAGTGAAGGACAAATAAAATCCTTTATGAACAAGCAAGTTCTCAGAGATTTCATCACCACCAGGCCTGCTTTACAAGAGCTCCTGAAAGAGGCACTAAACATAGAAAGGAACAACCAGTACCAGCCACTCCAAAAACATACCAAATGGTAAAGAACATCAACACAATGAAGAAACTGCATCAACTGACAGGCAAAACAACCAGCTAGCATCAAAATGGCAGTATCAAATTCACACATAACAATATTAACCCTAAATGTAAATGGGCTAAATGCCCCAATCAAATAAAACAGACTGGCAAATTGTATAAAAAGCCAAAACCCATGGGTGTGCTATATCCAGGAGACCCATCTCACATGCAAGGATACACAAAGGCTCAAAATAAAGGGATGGAGGAAGATTTACCAAGCAAATGGAGAGGAAAAAAAGCAGGAGTTGCAATTCTCGTCTCTGATAAAATAGACTTTAAACCAACAAAGATCAAAAGAGACAAAGAAGGACATTACATAATGGTAAAAGGATCAATGCAACAAGAAGAGCTAATGATTCTAAATATATACACACCCAATACAGGAACACCCAGATGCATAAGGCAAGTTCATAATGATTTACAAAGAGACTTAGACTCCCACACAATAATAGTGGGAGACTTGAACACCCCATTGTCAATATTAGACAGATCAATGAGACAGAAAATTTACAAGGATATCCAGGACTTGAACTCAGACCTGGACCAAGCAAACCTAATAGACATTTACAGAACTCTCCACCCCAAATCCACAGAATATACATTCTTCTCAGCACCACATCACACCTACTCTAAAATTGACCATATAATTGGAAGTAAATCACTCCTCAGCAAATGCAAAAGAATGAAAATCATAACAGTCTCTCAGACCACAGCGCAATCAAGTTAGAATTCAGAATTCAGAAACTAACTCAGAACCGCACAGCTTCATGGAAACTGAACAATTGGCTCTTGAATGTTGACTGGATAAACAATGAAATGAAGGCAGAAATAAAGATGTTCTTCGAAACCAATGAGAACAAAGACACAACATATCAGAATCCCTGGGACACATTTAAAGCAGTATCTAGAGGAAAATATATAGCAATAAATGCCCACATGAGATGCAAGGAAAGATCTAAAATCAACACCCTATCATCAAAATTGAAAGAGCTAGAGGAGCAAGATCAAAAAATCTCAAAACCTAGCAGAAGACAAGAAATAACTAAGATCAGAGCAGAACTGAAAGAGATAGAGACACACAAAACCCTTCAAAAAATCAATAAATCCAGGAGCTGGTTTTTCGAAAAGATCAACAAAATAGACCACTAGCCAGATTAATAAAAAAGAAAAGAGAGAATAATCAAATAGATGCAATAAAAAACGATAAAGGAGATATCACCACAGATTCCACAGAAATACAAACCATCATCAGAGATCATTACAAACAACTCTATGCATATAAACTAGTAAAACTGGAAGAAATGGATAAATTCCTTGACACTTGCATCCTCCCAAGCCTAAACCAGGACGAAGTCGAAACCCTGAATAAACCAATAACAAGGTCTGAAGTTGAGGCAGCAATTAAGAGCCTACCACCCAAAAAAAAACCCAAGTCCTCATGGGTTCACAGTCAAATTCTACCAGACATACAAAGAGGAACTGGTACCATTCCTTCTGAAACTATTCCAAACAATCCAAAAAGAGGGAATCCCACCCAAATCATTTTATGAGACCAACATCATCCTGATACCAAAACCTGGCAGAGACTCAGCAAGAAAAGAAAACTTCAGGTCTATATCCATGATGAACACATACACAAAAATCTTTAACAAAATACTGGCAAACCGATTGCAACAGCACATCAAAAAGCTTATCCACCATTATCAAGCAGGCTTCATCTCAGGGATGCAAGGCTGGTTCAAATACGCAAGTCTATAAACGTAATTCACCACATAAACAGAACCAGAGACAAAAACACATGATTATCTCAATTGATGCAGAGAAGGCCTTTGACAAAATTCAACAGTGCTTTATGCTAAAAACCCTCAATAAACTAGGTATTGACGGAAGGTATCTTGAAATAATAAAAGCTATTTATGACAAACCAACAGCCAATATCATACCGAATAGGCAACAACTGAAAGCATTCCCTTTGAAATCTGGCACGAGACAAGGATGCCCTCTCTTACCACTCCTATTTAATATAGTATTGGAAGTTCTAGCCAGAGCAATCAGGCAAGAAAAAGAAATAAAGGATGTTCAAATAGGAAAGGAGGAAGTCAAATTGTCTCTATTTGCAGATGACATGATTGTATATCTAGGAGACCCCATTGTCTCAGCCCAAAATCTCTTGAAACTGATAAGCAACTTCAGCAAAGTCTCAGGACACAAAATCAATGTGCAAAAATCACAAGCATTCCTATACACCAATAACAGACTTAAAGAGAGCCAAATCAAGAACGAACTGCCATTCACAATTGCGACAAAGAGAATCAAATACCTAGGAATACAACTAACAAGGAATGTAAAGGACCTCTTCAAGGAGAACTACAAACCACTGCTCAACAAAATAAGAGAGGACACAAACAGATGGAGAAACATTTCATGTTCATGGTTAGAAAGAATCAATGTCATAAAAATGGCCATACTGCCCAAAGTAATTTACAGATTCAACACTATCCCCATCAAGCTACCAATGACCTTCTTCACAGAAGTGAAAAAAACACCTTAAACTTCATATGGAACCAAAAGACAGCCTGCATAGCCAAGTCAATTCTAAGCAAAAAGAATAAAGTTGGAGGCATCACACTACTGGACTTCAGACTATACTACAACGCTACAGTACTCAAAACAGCATGGTAAGATATAGACCAATGGAACAGAACAGAGGCCTCAGAGGCAACACAACACATCTACAACCATCTGATCTTTGCCAAACCTGATGAAAAGAAGCAATGTGGAAAGGAGTTCCTGTTTAATAAATGGTGTTAGGAAAACTGGCTAGCCATGTGCAGAAAGCAGAAACTGGATCCCTTCCTGACACCTTACACTAAAATTAACTCCAGATGGATTAAAGGCTTAAACATAAGACCTAACACCATAAAAACCCTAGAAGAAAATCTAGGCAAAACCATTCAGGACATAGGCATAGGCAAGGACTTCATGTCTAAAACACCAAAAGCATTGGCAACAAAAGCCAAAATAGACAAATGGGACCTAATCAAACTCCACAGCTTCTGCACAGCAAAAGAAACAGTCATTAGAGTGAATTGGCAACCAACAGTATGGGAAAAAATTTTTGCAGTCTACCCATCTGATGACAAAGGGCTGATATCCAGAATCTACAAAGAACTAAAACAGATTTACAAGAAAAAAACAAACAAGCCCATTCCAAAGTGGCCAAAGGATATGAGCAGACACTTTACAGAAGACATATGTGAGGCCAACAAACATATGAAAAAATGCTCATCATCACTGGTCATTAGAGAAATGCAAATCAAAACTACATTGAGATACCACCTCACGCCAGTTAGAATGGCGATCATTAAAAAATCTGGAGACAACAGATGCTGGAGAGGATGTGGAGAAATAGGAATGCTTTAACACTGTTGGTGGGAATGTAAATTAGTTCAACCATTGTGGAAGACAGTATGGTGATTCCTCAAGGACCTAGAAATAGAAATTCCATTTGACCCAGCAATCCCATTACTGGGTATATAGCCAAAGGATTATAAATCGTTTTACTATAAGGACACATGCACACGAATGTTCATTGCAGCACTGTTTACAATAGCAAAGACCTGAAACCAACCCAAATGCCCATCAATGATAGACTGGACAGGGAAAATGTGGCACATATACACCATGGAATATTATGCATCCATCAAAAATGATGAGTTTGTGTCCTTTGTAGGGACATGGATGACCCTGGAAACCATCATTCTCAGCAAACTGACACAAGACCAGAAAATCAGACACCGCATGTTCTCATTCATAGATGGATGTTGAGCAATGAGAACAGATGGACACAGGGAGGGGAGCAACACACACTGGGGTCTGTCAGGGGGAAAAGGGGAGGGACAGTGGGGGGTGGGGAGTTGGGGAGGGATAGCATGTGGAGATGCCTGATATTGGTGATGGGGAGGAAGGCAGCAAATCGCATTGCCATGTGTGTACCTATGCAACAATCTTGCATGTTCTTCACATGTACCCCAAAACCTAAAATGCAATAAAAATAAAATAAAATATAATAATAAAAAAAAAGAAACAGAGTCAAGATTTGAAACAAAATACTCTGATCCTTGGAATACCAGACCTAACCAATACGGATACCAATTTGGGCTTTCTAAACCCTAGCCACATGGAGAAATTCATTTCTCTGTTGTCATTTCCTTCCACACTTCGTAATCCAATAATATAAATCATCTACACAGTCCATGCAGGCTGTCAAAGTTTATATAGATCTTTGTTTTGTGCCTATCTACCATAAACACATATTTCTGACTCATTATACTGGAAGAATAAATTCAAGATTTTCTGTTTGTATTGAAGAAAAGTGTTTATCTAACAATTTCAACCATGGTAAGTTTGCCATAATCAATGAGAAACAATTAGAAAAGTACAATCAAAAGGCAGCCCAGCTTTCTGAATGTCAATAGATCCATATCCTACTGAGCTATTTAATGTTAGTATTTCAAGCTACATGGAACACTTAAAAATACATTGATTGTTTAGTATTTTCTTAAATGACAGGTTACATCTTTCATTTCCTAAGAAACCATGTCTAGACACTGGGCATTATTTTTGTATAGTTAAAAACACACAGTTCAATGTTGACATTGAGACTTTAAAATTGAAATGGATTAAATATATGCTAAATAGACCTTTACCATACATTACTAATAGATTTTTAAAAAGAAGACAACCATATTTCCATTGCTTAGCAAACCTGGTATAAGCAGGTTATTGATAAACTGGCAAACAGGTGCATAAAGCTGACAACTGTTTTTGACTTTTTCATAATCTTCTAAATATTTCTTAGAAATATAATAAAGTTGCACCAGTCAGAAAACTTTTAAAGTCATAACTACCTTTTTTTAAATTTAGAAGAATAAACTTTCCTCTTTTTTAGAACAAAAATTAGCCAGACAAGTTATAAAAATAATACTTAAAAATCACAAATTAACATGAAGGTTAAGATGAGGGAAAAACTACTTATTTTCTAGAATTGCTTTTTGTTCTAGATAGATATTTTATCACGTAAAAAACTGTAAAATATATATATATATATATTTAGCATAGCAGAAACTTTATTAGGGCATGCATGGAACTCATGAGAGCAGAGATATTGAGGCAATTTAGTTAAGAGTTTAAGAAAGAAACAGATCTGATGTTTGGATCCAGAGAAAAGTGAATTACAGAGAACATGCCTTCCGTTTGTGCAGCCACCACTATCCCATGTCTGTTTCTTAATGGCTATCTTAGGATACAGGATTAATTAGACTTGATGAGAATAAAAAGAACATAGACACATAATGCAATTGGAAACAATGAGGTAAGACAGAAAATATTATTCTTAACAATCAAAGCATACTGACAAGGGTACAACAACATCCAGATTTTCAGATGAAAAGCACATGTTTATTTTATTTAGCCCCTTCACTTAAAGATGAATATATTAGGCTCATGGTTTACATAAATAGTTACCATTCATGTAGTAATTTTATAGAGAAAGACAGGACATAAAGAAATGCAGTATTAAACTACCAGTCCTATAATCTTGTATTTAATATTTTTCCATAAATGAGTCTAGGATTTACCACTAAATCCCCCTTTTGATTTTTATGTAATTATTTTAAGTTCTGGGATACATGTGCAGAACGTGTGGGTTTGTTACATAGACATACACGTGCCATGGTGTTTGCTGCCCCTATCAACCTGTCATCTAGGCTTTAATCCCTGCATGCATTAGATATTTGTCTTAATGCTCTCCCTCCCTTTGCCTCCAACCCCTGACAGACCCTAGTGTGTGATGTTCCCCTTTCTGTGTCCATGAGTTTTCATTTTCTCAGTTTCCCCTTTCTGTGTCCATGAGTTATCTTAGGATAATCCCGTATCCTAAGACAGCCATTAAGAAACAGATATGGGAGAGTGGTGGCTGTACAAATGGAAGGCATGTTCTCTGTAATTCACTTTTCTCTGGATCCAAACATCAAGTTTGTTTCTTTCTTAGACTCTTAACTAAATTGCCTCAGTATCTCTGCTCTCATGAGTTCCATGCATACCCTAATAAAGTTTCCCACTTATCTCCTTTTCAGTTATAATATGCAAATAACCTAACCATTCTATTTCACTGTTCTAGAACTTTCCCTCACAACATATTCATTTATTAAGGTGACTGAATCAGAATGTGAACTGTTTAAATATTTCAGGGAAATGTCAATAAAATGAAAACATGGGTTATTCAAGTGGTTTTGAATGTAGTTTCCTACTGTCTCTCCCTCCAAAAAGAAAAGACTGATGTATACGGTCTTCATTATAAAATATTTTTGTGAGAAGAATAAAGATGATGGATGTGTAACATTCACTCATTTTATAGAAAAGCAACCATGGCATTAAATAACTTAGTCCAAACTGGGTTATAAGAATTGTGGGTAATACAGAAGAAAAGAGTACAAAAAAACAAAAAAGTCACAGAAAATTGAGGGTAGGGTTTCTGGAGAGTGTCACAAAGTATATTTTTCATTCAGTTTTACCTGAGAGAGAGCATATTAGACTCTTCAGAGTATAGAGGAAAGAAGGAAAGATGGCTTGTTTAGTTTGAAAAAGCTTTCTAAGTAAATCTGATATGCCCAAACTGAATGGCAGCCACACTTGGGATGAAGGGCTATTTTCCTTCATTCGGACAAATGTCCAGATCCCTGATTGCATTAAACTACACAAAACCCTGTAAAGAAGTGATCTAATGAGCTAGACACCACATTGGACCCTTCACAGCATTCACTCATTTAACCTATCTACTTCTCACACAAAAACTCAGAAATGTTAGCAGACCTCATTTAGAGAGGTCATTCATTTGTTCTATCTCAAATTCCTACTACAGTAGATTAACAATATTTCTTTCTTTTCTTGTTAAATATGAGAATGCCCATCTTCCTTCAAATACATTTTTAAAAGTTGCTTTGTGTACTCACATCAGTAATCAGTGAAATACATATGTATATTTCTGTGGCATCACATCAGAGACATAGAAACCATATATATATAGTTCCTTAAATGTGACAGCCTATCCACCACTTGTCCTGATAGTTATAATTCAAGGAAACGTCAATGACACAAATTGTATGAAGCCAATAAGTTACAGTAACAGCCTTTTGTTGTGCTGCTGACAGAGCTTTCACACAGAGGAACCCTGTTTGTGCTTTTAAAATCCTGGTTATATGCTTTTTATCAGTTACTAAAAGGAAAAAAAGAAAAGATGGAACACAACACTGAACAGTTGTGTACTACTGCAACTCACCCTGGGTTAATTAGAATGTGCTTCCTTGGTCCTCTGAGGTATCAGGTTGTGACAAATGGAATGCATACCAAGCAGCAAACACCAAATATTAAATGCCCTCTGTAAAGGACTTAGCTTTAAATGAAGTCAACCATAATCAAGTGTTTGTTGCAAATCATGCACCTATAAATGCTATTAACATTGCAACCTGCTTGGCATATTTAGTCATTGTGTTTACAACCCAAAAAAGGAGACATAAAATGAAACATTTTCTTGTCAGGCTTGGTCTATACTCATTAATTTTATTCTTCACCATCCTGTTTTCTGTTTTGTTTTGTTAAATTATTTTCCATGGGAGATTGTCAGTAGCTGACTTTCCACTTGCATTATTGATATGCAGAGAACAAAAGAATTTTAAACCAAAGAGCTAGTTCAATTGCGACAAATGATTAAAAAGACACAATGAAGATATGTTATTATGGGAATCAAATTATTCAATAGAATACATAAAAGGAAATATAATCCCTAGTGGTTTGAAGTTCCTAAAGAAAATTACCCATTCTTTTGAAAAATTCATCTAAACCAGCATTTCTGAGGCCGAACAAATACTTTCTAAGAAACAGTTATGTGGGAGGCAGATCAAATAATTTTAAAATACAAAAAGATGCCATTTAAATTCTGGGATCAAGGACAATCTTAAACATTTATAAGAACATCTTGTATGATTAATTATTTAATGTATAAATGTGTGTCAAATCTCTTCTTTAATTTCTTTTAAAATTTAAAAATAAGACTACTTTATCAAGACAAAGTCTTGCCTTGAATAATAAAATGTAGAACTATACAGCCAACTCTTCAGCATTGCCTTACAGTTACTCTGCTGATGGTGGGAAGACAAAGAATATGGAAAGAAATCCCTGCAGTGAAGTAGAGAATTGGGGAGGAGGATTACGGACATTAGGAGGTGTTCAAGTAGCAGTATGGGACAATGGTAAGTCGTTTATGAAGAGGGTAGAACCCAGTCAAGGACATTTGGGAACAAAATTCAGCAGAGATTCAGGCAGCCAAGTGGTAAACACACAGGCACAGAGTCTAGACATTCTTTCATAGCACTGTTTACTGTTCATGTGTGGCTGGGGGCCCATGTGTATACGTATACCCCACACACACATTTCACCCTTTTTTTTTGTAGTGAGATGAGAGTCTGAAAATTACCTTGGAATCACTGAGAACAGCACCTCTGAAAAGATTTGTGTGTATCTCTTGAAACAGCTGGCACACCATTTTCTCAAAAGGATGGCATAGAATAAGGTAGAATCATTTCCTCAGAAAAAGTTGTCTAAGACCCACAGATCCTTGAAAAAGGAAGGATAGTGATTCTGGGTATGTGAATCATCCTTCCCCAAACCATTCCTTATCCATTGTTTCTGGTCCAGCTTAGTCCTTAAGACGCCTTACATGGGAACTGACATTGAAAAGCACAGTGGGGAGTTCAGGCTTGGCGAATGCTGCCTTCTCACTTTTAATGTTGAGAAATGCACATCAGTCTGCTGCAGAGAGCAATAGGGTCTGTGCAGCTCTGAACCTGAGTGAGGAGGTTTGTTATTGTAGCAGTATACCAACACTTTCTCTCAGACCTCAGTCTTCTCTTCAGATTGGTCTTCAAGAAAATACGGATCAAAGAACTGGACTCTAGTTATTTTATCTGTGTGTCTTGACACTCAGGAGACAGAATCCTTAAGGGGGCATTTCTGTTAATAGATCAGGCAACAACTAATTGGGAAATGATTGTGTGTGGACTTACTTGTAGCTTGAGTTTTAAAAGCAGTTCCTATGAATCATACTGCCCCATCTATGACCATTCAGAGGGAGAAAGGTTTCCACATCCAGCTGCATAAACTATCCTTAACTTGAAAAAAAGATGTTGAATCTTATTTGGGATGTGATAAATATTTCTATGACACGCTGAGGACCTGTTTAAGGAGCATCAAGTTCCTTCTTTTGTCTTTTTTCTTCAAGAGAACCGCTGAGCAATTACGTCATAGCTGTGGTGTTCAGCTTATTTTAGTAAGAATCAATGATGCTAATAAACTCAAGGCTTCTTCCTGCCTACATTATGAAGAATTAAGTCTTTGCCATGATTCAGTTTATTTTTATTAACAAGAAGAAGCATAAGCACTTGGTTTTTCAAAAGAATAATCACAATTGACCCAAATAGAGAGATTCACATTAAGGATTGTAGCATTTTCCCATATAATCATTTATTAATTAAATATCTCATATGCATTAAATAGTAAAATGTAACAGAATCTGTGTACGTAGCACCAAGATTTTTAAAATATTGACATTTTATCATCTTCATTTTAATGATTTATTTTCCCAGGTTTAACCATTGTCACAAAATTAGTGTATGGTTTCCTCCCGTATATAACTATCCTGAAGCTGTATGTTCTATTTGTACCTTAATTATATAGATTTTATATTGAAACTCACTTTTTAATGAAAAATTATGCTTCCAGTATTAATCATATTCATGCATGTAGAATTAGTTTATACTTTTAGCTATTTGTCTATTTCACAAATATATTACCATTTTCCCCATTATCCTATTGATGATATCCTTGTCTGTCTTTCATTTTCACTATAAATAATACTATAAACAGCATCATTTTATATATCAGTGTGTATACATGAATAGGAGTTTCACAGTGTTCTACAGACAAAAGTTTTGATTCATTAGGACATGCAAAATCAATTTAATGGATTGTAAACATTTGAAATGTCTACGATAAAATGACATATGGTACATGACATGACATTATAACAATAGAACGAGAAATACCTGTGCATTGCAAGTTAAAGAAGTATTTGTTGAAACTTTTGTATCTGTTTGTATACATATGTCTATGCACATACGATCAAAATGTGAAAAATGCTAGTCTGCTGCATATACTGAGAAGTAAAATTGCTGGGCGGTGTTTGTATATTCAGCTCTACTCCATAATACCAAATTGTTCTTCAAAGCTCTTCTACCAGTTATATCAGCTCCTGTCATCCCTTCCCTATCTGCATAGCACAGGAGACTTCCCTACTTCCACTTGGAATCAGACTTTTTTAGATTTGTCAATCCGAATGGGATTAATATTTAGTTGTTTTACATTTCTGCGGTTTCTGTAAAGGTTGGGCATTTTTTCTATGTAAATATTGGTAATATGTGACTTTGTTTTGTGGATTGTTTGCTTACATTCTTTGCCCATTTTTATATCAAATTGGTTTTTTCTTTAATGATCTACAAAAGTCATTTTGATATGCAGTCAATGCTAATATACATTATTAGGCAATAGTAACTGGTTAACAGTTAGTTAACAACATTAGTCAATGTTAACACCCCTAGGCATTTCGCTGTTTTCACTAAGGGTATGTCTTTTATAAAGTATGGGTTGTATACAGTTTTTTTTGCATGTAAGTAGAAAACAGTGAGTACAATTGTGTGAGGCAAAGGGTCCTGCAAAAATAGGAGCACTGATTATCACCTATGTCCTCTCATGACAGCTAGATAGGAAGAGGGCTCAATATTGTATTCTAAAGTTGTGAATTTGATAAATATTTTAGAGATGGGTTAACTTCTCAGAATCAATTCCTCATCTTCTAAAACATCAGTTCTGTGGATAATCATTAACTGTAACAAGACACTGAATATGCATTCTATTTTAATAATGCTATGAGTGCAGATCAATATTATACAATTACAACTCTGTAAGATTCTTAATGCTGGACAATCAAGCCCTACATATACAATATACACCTTAAAAGGGAGACATGGAATTACAAAAACAGATGTAATAATTCTTAACTAAAAATAAAGAAGTTTTACCAATATAACTATGAACAAGAAAGCCAAATCTAAGAAGAAGTGAAAATTTGATTCACCCTTAAACAGGCAGACAGATCTTGGGAGTCGACAAAGAATCTATTAATAATCTGGATGTTGTTACTTGGCTGGGCCTGAAACAGTATTCATTTTCCTTTTTGGTCTAAAAAGAATATTGAAATACATGAAATGTATTAAAATAGTATTTCTGCCCTGAAGCCAGAAAATAATATCAAAATAAGTATGACCATCACTCTAGAACAATGTAAAGACCAAGTATAGACATAATGATGATAAATATTAAACAAATGGTGCTAGGGACTTTGAAGAGATTACAAGTATGTTAATATTTGGTAATCACGTATTTATGTTTTGCCTGTTGCTTAAAAATGTTTTAAATATATTATGAGATTAATACAAACAAGTGATCTTGTAGTTTTAGCAGTTTAATAAAGTAATTACGCTGTATCCACATGTAGATGCTTAAGAAAATTATTTTCAAAGTTTTATGAAGTAAAGATGTGTTATATCAGTTGAGTATTAAGCTAAATATGCCCAAGACACAGTGGTCAGGATTCATGAATACATAGTCACTCACATGTTAAACAAGAAATTAACAAATACTGCTTACTTGATATGGTTTGGATCTGTGTCCCCACCAAATCTCACATTGCATTGTAATACTCAGTGCTAAAAGTGGCCTGGTGGGAGCTGATTGGATCATGGGGGCAGATTCCTCATGAGTGGTTTAACACCATCCCCTTGGTGCTGTTCTCATGACAGTGAGTTCTCATAAAATCTGATGCTTTAAAAATATGTAGCACCTCCTCTCTCTCTTTCCTCATTCTGCTCCTACCTTGTGAGATGCTTCACTCTCCCTTGTTCTTCCACCATGATTAGGAGCTTCCTGAGGGCTCTTTAAAAGCAGAAGCTACTATGTTTTCTGTATGGGTTACAGAACTGTGAGCCAGTTAAACATCTTTTCTTTATAAATTACCCAATCTTAGGTATTCTTTACAGCAATGTGAGAATGAACACACTACCATTTTACAGTTTTACATTTTGTTTAATATTTTTCAAATTCTGAAAGGAACACATACATGAAGTTGAATTAAAAAACTTCAGAGGTAAGTAGAACAAGAGATTATTATCTCATCTCAGCCCACCTACCAAACCCCATTCACCTTGGGTAAAGCACATTAGCAGCCTGGTATTTGCTACTTTTTCCTTGCTTATTCAAACAAAAATCCAAAAATATATATCCACATGTGTGTTTGTTACCAGAATGACTCATGTCATATACATTCATTTGTAATTTGCCTTTTTATGTTTCGTTTTTGAGAGCTATTTCCATATGTCAGTAAATAGCTATCAAGCCTATCTATACATATAAATAATGGTTCATGTTTTCTAGTTATGAATATATTCATGTGTGTATAATGTTTTGTGTCAATGGAATCATACCATCATGGCCTTTTTTTAGGTTGGAGTTATTTGTTTCTTTTTTTTCCCTCCTTTCACTCCACCTTCCCCTTGACCCCAGTTACTCTCCTGCATTTTCCATCCACACTAAAAGAACACATATTAGCAGTCTGATAGATTATGAAATGACATGATGCTTTAGAAATTCTAGGGGAGAGGTGAAATGGTAATAAAGTATACAGTATTACAAAAATATATTGCATTTAATAGTAGATACTTTATAAAAATTATTAAAATATTCGATTTTAATAAACCATTGTTGACATGAAATTTTATAAAATAATCCAAAATGTAAAATAAAAGTATGTTAATTAAAAACACCTTCCCCACATAATAAAAGAGCAGCCATATGAAAATACATTTGAGTAGAATTGTTCAAGATGCAAAAACTTAAACTCCTTGGAGAGAGATGCCAAACTACACCTGTTTCTGGAAGGAGAAAAACAGTTTACTTTCAATTCTTAGCTTAGCAGGTACACAGAGAATACCAGGGTTTGTGCCTCTGGCTACTCAAGTTTGCAAATCTGAGCTGAGTTTGAAAGTGAAGTTTTCAAAACTACGTGCACATCACCTCATTTAAAGCCACATGTGGTCTAAGAGAAAATCTAGTTCAATCATCTTTTTGAAAATATGGAAATTAAGGACAAGCAAAGTTAAAACAACTTTCCTAAGACTTCGCAGCTAATTAAAGGCAAATCTGGGACTAAAATTGAGCTTGTACTTTCAGCCCAGAGATCTTTTTTGTTTGTTTTGTGTATATTGTATTTTCTTTATAATGCTTATTTAAAACCTCAGCAACAATGGAGGACATTTAAGAATCTGTATACAACTCCTTAGTCCCTTAGGAATGAAGGGTTTCTTTAGACCTGTAACTAATGAAATAATCTTTTGGAGATGATATGAATACCCACTAGCTCCACACTTGTGAGTGTAGGTGACCTCTGCTGTGTCAGCTCTTTCTTGACAATTCAGATTCTAGAATAGCAATATCCTGTAATGTATGAATCATTACAATTCCCAATTCTGCACCCCACTATTTGTGAATGTCTGTAATGCCACTACATTAAAATATTTTAGTCTCATCTGTCAAAGTGTCACACTCCTTTGAGTTTCTGAAGTCAACATACTGTGAGCAAGCATGTAGTCAGCACACAGAAACTGACACATGCAAAACCACGTAATGCACACAGAAAGATGCCAAAACTTTTATTCCCTCCTTTTACTTTTTTATACTTGAATCAATTGAAGAATGGTCTATCCCACATATGGTAGCATAATTTTTTCCTATTTAGGAAAATAAAGGTGCAATCCTGTTAGTCAATTGCGCATTTAATAGGAGCAATCCCTACACAAGATCACCGTAACTTCAGCACCAATTATAATTGTAGGGTCCCTAAGACCACCTTTAGGTTCTATAATTGCAAAAAGGAGTCATAGAAATCACCGTTTATTTCCATGAGAAGATGTAGATTAAAATTATCAAAGAGAAGTACATAGGGCAGAGTCCAGAAAAGTTACCAAAGGCAGAGATCCTATTATTCTCTATTCATGGAGTCATGGACAAAAATTATGTTCCTGGTATGAAAGTGCAAAAATACGGACATGCTATTGCCCACCACGGAAGTTCACTCAAGTCTCAGCATTCAGAGATTTTACCAGGGCTCTGTCATGTGTTTGGCACGACTAATTAATTGCCCATATGGCTGATCTCAGTCTCTCTTGTCTCTGGAGGCCTAATGATACCATGTGACCAAAAGTTCCTGCCCTAATTCACATTGTTGGTCTTTCTTTTGCAGCCAGCCTCCATCCTAAGACTATCTGGAGACACAAGGTCCCAGAGCAAACAAAGAGTCTTACCAGACATGACATTTCCAGGGCTTAGAGTTTACATACCAGAATTCAAAGGAAAGGGCCAGACCTCTTTTTTGGACAAGGTTAAATTATTTATTACACAGAACTTTTGTTGACAATGTCCTGGAGAAAGCTAGTTTCAGAACTCTCAATGCCTTCTCCCTCAGAGATAGTCTCTGTTTATTTCTATGATTACTGATTAAAGTCTTCATATAGAAAATAAGAGGAAAACAATCCTTTCTAGTTCTTCAAAAGAGAAAGGACTTTTATTTTGATAGGATGTACTACATTAGGACAATTTGATTCACGTTATCCACATTATCCTTTCAAAGGAAGGAAAGTGACTGACAAAGAGGCTGAGGGGTTACTATGCAAAGGGCTGAAACAAAAAGTTTACAATTGGGAATGGCAGTTAACTTACAAGTAATTTTATTTGTAATAGGAGCTATTGTCTTGCAAATAAATGTAAATTTAAAAATGTTGATTAGGCACAGTGGCACTTTGGGATGCTGAGGTAAGAGGATCCCTTAAGCGGAGTTCAAGATCAGCCTGGGCAACATGGTGAAACTCCATCTCTACCCAGAAAAAATGTATATAGAAAATAGCTCAGTGTGGAGTTTGATTAGGTCCCATTTATCTATTTTGGCTTTTGTTGCCAGTGCTTTTGGTGTTTTGGTCATGAAGTCCTTGCCTACGCCTATGTCCTGAATGGTTTTGCCTAGATTTTCTTCTACGGTTTTTATGGTGTTAGGTCTTCACAGCTTCTGCACAGCAAAAGAAACAGTCATTAGAGTGAATCGGCAACCAACAGAATGGGAAAAAATTTTTGCAGTCTACCCATCTGACAAAGAGCTGATATCCAGAATCTACAAAGAACTGAAACAGATTTACAAGAAAAAAACAAACAAGCCCATTCAAAAGGATATGGGTGAAGGATATGAACAGACACTTTACAAAAGAAGACATACATGAAGCCAACAAACATGAAAAAATGCTCATCATCACTGGTCATTAGAGAAATGCAAATCAAAACTACATTGAGATACCATCTCACGCCAGTTAGAATGGCGATCATTAAAAAATCTGGAGACAACAGATGCTGGAGAGGATGTGGAGAAATAGGAACACTCTTACACTGTTGGTGGGAGTGTAAATTAGTTCAACCATTGTGG
>PVKV010006001.1:0-41020 GCA_004027835.1 Alouatta palliata | reverse complement strand
GCCGAAGGACTATAAATCATTCTACTATAAGGACACATGCACACGAATGTTCATTGCAGCACAGTTTACAACAGCAAAGACCTGGAACCAACCCAAATGCCCATCGATGATAGACTGGACAGGGAAAATGTGGCACATATACATCATGGAATATTATGCATCCATCAAAAACGATGAGTTCATGTCCTTTGTAGGGACATGGATGACCCTGGAAACCATCATTCTCAGCAAACTGACACAAGAACAGAAAATCAAACACCACATGTTCTCACTCATAGGCGAGTGTTGAACGATGAGAACCCATGGACACAGGGAGGGGAGCATCACACACTGGGGTCTGTCGGGGTGAAAAAGGGGAGGGACAGTGAGGGGTGGGGAGTTGGGGAGAGATAGCATGGGGAGAAATGCCAGATATAGGTGATGGGCAGGAAGGCAGCAAATCACACTGCCATGTGTGTATCTATGCAACAATCTTGCATGTTCTTCACATGTACCTCCAAACCTAAAATGCAATAAAAAACATATATATTAAAAAAAAAAAAAAGAAAATAGCTCGGTGTGGTGGCATGTGCCTTTCAGTCCTAGCTACCTGGAAGGCTAAGGCAGGAGGATGGCCTGATCCTGGGAGGTGGACGTTGCAGTGACCCAAGATTGTGCCACTGCACTCCAGCCTGGGTGACAGAGCCCAACCTTGTTCCATTAACAACAACAATAATAATAATGTGTTCTATGTAGAAAAAGGAGAAGAAGAAATAAGCAGCAACTGGAAAAAATCCACTGTTTTTTCCTCCCTGGAAGTCAAAATTGCTAATACTTATCTATAGACAAAAGAGACAATAACACTTTATCTAAGGCCATAACTATACCTTTTTCTCTGTATTGTTTCTGTATTCTCCTTTGAACAGTAGTGTACATTAGAACCGGAATTACATCCTTTAAATATTTATAGCAATGTTCTTATTTCCTTTGGTCCATGGACGGTTATACAAAGGAAAAAAACCTGGATTGTTTCCTCTTTTTTGTTTGTTCAAATTTTGATAGAGAACTTTTTAATAATATAGTCTATTGAAGTTGATATTTCCCTGGGTATGAGGAAGCACAAGAAAAATGAGAAATGTAACACCAAAATAAAAAATAATTGTTATTATGTAAAGCATTTGAATGGTGACAGTTTCTCTAATATATTTCTTAAATGATTATTATATTCTTCTCCAAGGAGATTTAGAGAAATTGTCCAGAAAATGTGCTCTAGATACATCCCTAAAGCTATAATAAAGATGCCAAAGATACATTCAACTCAAAGTAACAATATGATATGTTAATTAAAAATATATTTTTAGAATTTGGAAAAAGTATATGGAATGTCATGGTCCACTTATAGGAGGCTAGCTACCCACATGATACCATAAATTCATCACAGAGCAATAGAAAATGTTGTTTCTTAATGATTGTGTGTTAGAGTTGATCTGCTTTACAAAAAAAAAAAAAAGAGGCAGATAAAGTTTGTAAATAAATAAGAAGCATAAATGATTTTTTAATTAAAATTTGAATACTAATGGTATCTTAGTCATATAGAGGGTTAAAGTTTTGGGGAATATTTGCTTTAAACTAAATCTTTTGGGTATGCCCCTTTCTTAGAACAGGCAAAAAATGACATGTATAGTTTTGTTCTGTTGTTTTCACCAGAAGTTTAATGTACTGAAGTGAGCAGGAAAAAGCGAAAGGAGAGTGACGGGTGCTTTTATCAATAGAGAGTGAGGCTTGACCAGCTCCCAGAAACAGATGGTCAAACCTATACATTTTCTTGAAGTACAGTGGTTTCTGAGACTAGATTTTCATTACTTCTCATGTGTCTACAACAGGCCTACCTGGTTCTTATTTCCCAGCTTTGACCTAACTAACTTCTTGCCCTAAAATATCCAACTATTTTGCTTAATCAAATATAACACTGACAGCAGAGAAAGGTGTTCTTGTTGTTCATGAGACTTGAACTTTTAAGTCTCTATAGGAAGAATCTTTGAGGGCAGGCAGGATCACTTAGATAGCAGAGGATGGAACTGAGAATCAAACCCAGATGCAGTACTTACTGTTTAAATGTTGAAAAGTAATGTGAGCTCTCAGTCTCCATTTTCTCCTCTCTAAAATAAGGATACTAATTACCTTCCAAATCTGAAGAGAGGATTAAATAAAACAATGTGTGCCTAGTATTTGTTATAGTGCATTTGTTCTAGAACAAGAGCCAGATCTTGAAGAAAAGTAACATGAAAGCGAATCTGCTGTTTCTTGATGAAGATGCTTCTTAGATTAATGCATGGTTCTGGTGGACACCGGTCATGATAGACATGAATGGTTGACGATTAGCTATCCTCGTAGTTTCTCCTTCCCTTTGTCTACTAAGCCTTTGATACAAACCTACAAAAAGCTAACCATGGCACCTGCATTCCTTATGCTAATGTATGTATTTATTTATTTATTTTATTGCATTTTAGGTTTTGGGGTACATGTGAAGAACATGCAAGATTGTTGCATAGGTACACACATGGCAGTGCGATTTGCTGCCTTCCTCCCCATCACCTATATCTGGCATTTCTCCCCATGCTAATATATTTCTTAATTTTCTCCTCAGAATTCTACAGAGAACACATTCAAACAATGTCACTTACTGTGTCTCTGAATTCTAGTAGTGAAAATAGTTATTTCCTTTGGAAGCTCAATGGTCTCTTGCAAATAAGCCTCTGGCTTTCCTGCTCCACCAGTTTGCCAAGTATATCTTGACAGGTCAAAATCTTAAACTCAGTCCAGGTTATGTATGAGTATTATGGATATTAAATACCCTACTTAGAGATGTTGGCAGGGTCTGTTTATTTTTATCCCTAACTTCTCCTAGTAAACTTCTTTGGTCAATGCAATTTCTTAGTAACTTCTTTTGGAAATACTAAGGGAAGGTGGTAATAAATCTCTGCCACTTGACTGTTCCCTTAACTTGCTCTAACTTAACACGTCCCAGATTCTTTTAGATCCGTGGCTCCCATCTGATGTGTTACACTCATTTGGTTTCAACAGTTTATCTCATTCCTCTACAACATTTCTTGGCAGTTTAGTCTTAAACATAAGGGACTTAGTTAACAACATGAATTGAAAGGATGAAGGCAACCTGGAATGCAGCAGAGCCCAGGTAAACAGGAATACTGAAGTCTGGGAGTTCCTCTGGGGAGAGGGTCATGGCAGGTTTACTGCTTGTGGCCCATAGGACCACATAACTCAGGAAAGTCCCAACACCAGTGCCTTCTTTGGAGCCAGCATATGCCTCCTGGAGAAGGAAAAGATTTGTTTGGAAGTAAATCCATGGACAGCCTCCAGAAGTCCTACTCTGTGATCCAAAGTCTGAGCTTCTACTCTTGATTCCTCACTCACTTTTATTGCCAGTGTTGTATAGATATCATACGGATAACTGATTTATAGATTTTAAAGTAGGACACTTAGAAGTTAAGCATATTTCCAACACAAAATCCAGCCTGTATTAGAAGCTGTCTTTGAACAACTGCTCATCTCTGCCCCTCATAACCTGCTGCAGTGAGACACATTCTCTTACCTTAACCCACAGCTTATTCACTTGATCAACTCCAGCTTGGGTCTACTTTCTACAAGTCAATAACCACAGGCATTTTCTATTAATCCTAAGATTTGTCTTTGATTTCCAAATAATTATAGCTATGAGGCAAAGAATATGAGAAAACTTAAAATCCAAGTTGATTATTTTCTGTTCTTCTTATAGTGAGGCAACTAAAATAATACACAAAAGGTATCAAATACAAATATTTTATTGGTAGTATCATTTTCTGTTTAAATTACATTTATGTTCCAATCAAACTGCAATTAAAGCTACAGAAGAAGAATTATATACTTACTTATATGTTAAAAACCAAGGAGGACAGATTTTTTTTCATTATAAAATCCTATATTTGGCAATGCTCTATAAGATGAAATCAGCTGCCTTTGAATTTTATGAATATAATTACATGAATATCGCTAATAAAAATAAACAGTGAATTTAAGAATCTTCCTAAAAATGTTTAATGGTAATTAAATTTAGATAAGTGAAAGCTATAAAGCAAATTTACAAGTTAAATTTGAATCACAAAATATGAAGATGTTCTTTGTTCAAAATCCAAGTTAATAACAACAAAGTTTCCAAATTACTATTCAGATCCCAAGACAATATTTATCTGTCATGACAAAATCCATCAACCTTGGCTTCTTGGCTGCAAAGTTGAAGAATGCTGTCACAGCACAATTTTATAGCTCCATAAAATGGAAACCCATCCCCAATATAGGCATGCACCATTCTCAAGAGTTCAAAGATTATCCTTGCTGAACCTGTAAGGACCAGAGTAGCTATATCCTCCCATGCCTTCTGTGTTCCCCAACTGCCTTTTTCTGTGCTGCATCCAGATCCTGAGAATTCACACTATCCACAATCAATTGAATTTTCTTCCCACAACACATCACACCTAGTGTTGGATTTAATACTTTCTTGAAGGATCTTAGTTTTACACTTCTGTGTCCTTTATCTCCTATGCTGTACCCTCTACTTCTGTCATCTAGAAATGGAATTCAAATTTTTCTACTCTTTCATCCCTTCTGTCAACCCTTGTCTTGGCAGGAAAATTGATAAAACGCATCCACTGAATTTTAAGCACTTTATCTGAGAAGGTTTTATAGGTCCCCTCTCTTACGTTCTCACAATGACTCATTTTGTTTAAATAAAGTGAACTAAATGAAGTTTCATACTCTTCGTATTACAGTTTATTAAGATGAAAATTCTTTCTCTATAGATACAGTGAAGCTGTATCAGAATCCCAGCAGTCATTTTTGCAGAAATTAACAAGTTGATTCTAAAACTTACATGGAAATATGAAGTACCCAAATAGTCAAGAAAATTTTTAAAGCAGAATGGAATTGAAGATTTTACATTTCCCAATTTCTAAACTTACTGTAAAGATAAATTACTATAGACTCTGTGATATTGGCATGAAGATAGATATATAGGTCAGTGTTACATAATTTGAAGTCCAGAAATAAGTTCTAATTGCAGAAGTCAGTTAGAAAAAGTAAAAAATACAGAGAAAAATCAATGAAACCAATAGGTTTGATTAAAACTTTGAAAATTTGGTAAACCTCTAGCCAGACTAATCAGAGAAAAAGGCACAACATAAACAATATGACATGAAAAACGGTGTGCCAATACAGAACGCACAGACATCAAAAGGATAAAAAATATTATATAAAAACTATATGCCAAAAGTGTAACTTTTGACATGAAATGCACAAGTTTCTTAAAATACACAAATTACCCAAACTGATATGGAAAGAAAGAAAATCTTAACAGTCTTATACCTACTAATAACTTAAATCTATCATTTAAACTCTTCATATATACTACGGGCCCAGAGAGCTTTATTGCTAAATTTTATCGTGTCTTTGAAGATAAAATAATTCTCATCTTACACAAAAGATAGAAAGTAGAATAACACTACTTCACAGTAAATATCAAGAACCAGTGTTACTCTGTTCTCAATACTAGAGAAAGACATTCTACTAAAAAAAGTGCAAATTTTGTGAAAATGAATGCAAAACTTAAAAATATTGTATGTCAGCAGGCCATGTGAAGTAGCTTATGCCTGTAATCCCAGCAGTTTGTGAGGCTGAGGAGTGAGGATTGCTTGAGTCCAGGAGTTTGAGAACAGCCTAGGCAACATGGTGAGACCTTGTCTCTGCAACTACAACAACAACAAAAAATGAACATGGCTCACTGCAGCCTCAACCTCCTGGATTCAAGCAGATGTGTGCCACCACACCAGGCTAATATATATAACACACATATACATTTACACAATATATATAATATTCTATATTATATATAATATAGAATTATATATATTATATATTAGCCACCACACCTGGCCTATATATATATATATATGTATATATATATATATATATTATATATTAGCCACCACACCTGTCCTATATATACATATACATATATGTATATGTATGCCACCACACCTGGCTAATATGTAATATACATATATATATACTATATATATGACATAATATGATATATATATGTGCCACCACACCTGGCATGCATATATATATATATGTATAAATATATATATTATATATATATTTAATATATACATATATATTTATATACACATATATAAATATATATATGCCAGGTGTGGTGGCAAACACACACACATATATATATATTAGCCAGGTGTGGTGGCACACATCTGTGGTCCCAGCTACTTGGGAACAGGTGGGAGGACCAGACTCCTTGAATCCACGAGGTTGAGGCTGCATTGAGCCATGTTCATGCCACTGCACTCCAGCCTAGGCAACAGAATGAGACACTGTCTCAAAAATACAACACACACATACACATACACACACACACACACACACACACACACACTCTTAAATATGTGTCTGCAAGTGTAGATTTACTTCCAGAATAGCAGATAAGGACTTTCAAAATTTCATTTCATCATAAAAGTAACAAGAACACTGCCGAAATTTGTGAAAATCATTGTAATCATTGTTTACAAACTCTGGAAATAAACCAAACGCTTACAGCAATGTAAGAATGGCAAGCTTCGTGGCACTGTAACTTGTCCTTGCCTATGGTCCTCTCCACAAAACCACAGCAAACTTAAAAGCCAGCAGCGTCTCATCAGGAAATTGCAAAAAATCAACAGATTAACAGCCAAGAATTGGGAGCAATTTGAGGTACTACAAAAATCTCCACCCCAAGAAAACAGTCGCTGTTTGGCCTATTTTGTAGCTCCCTGGAAAAGTCTTATTTGCAGGGCTTGCTGTTACTTGTACTGTCTCAAAACTTGCTCAGTAGGAAAACCTCTATTTCAAGGGCATTTAGGGAGGGAAAAAGTCAGTGGCAATTGTTTAACAATGTAAAAAGGGGAGGGACAGCAGGGGGTGGGGAGTTGGGGAGGGATAGCATGGGGAGAAATAACAGATACAGGTGATGGGGAGAAAGGCAGCAAATCACACGGCCATGTGTGTACCTATGTAACAATCTTGCAACAATCTTGCATGTTCTTCACATGTACCCCCAAACCTAAAATGCAATAAAAAGTATATATATTAAAAACAAAACAAAACAAAACAAAACAATGTAGCTGCTTTAAGTGGCAATAGCAATTGGAGCAAACAAGATCTTGGGAAAGACTTGAAAAGGAAATCTAGGGAATTAGTTTTCCATAGGAGTTTTATAAACTCCTGAGAATCTAGAAGACCACATGGAGGTGCAGGACTGTTCATATGCTTAGGAAACAACTGAGAAAGTTCTAGTCTGATCTCTGGTTGATTTTGAGGCTTTTCATAAGTAGAAAGTGAAGCTAAGCAAGAGTTCGAAAAACACAGAAGACATATATCAATCCACATTATAGAGCCCCTCAGAAAAGGTGGAAGACTCATTGGTTCAAGGCATTTAAGGAAGACTCCCTGCAGTCATTAGCTGACTATTACGCTAACTGAGAAGAGAATTCATAACCGAGTATGACTATAAATATAGTTTGTAGGACAATAATAGACCAAATGAGAGGCGAGAAAATAAATCTAGTTTGGGGTAACATTTCTGTATAATTTTGGAATTAATTGTAATTTAAATTAGATTTTCTTAAGATGTTCACTTTAATCCCCAGAAAAGCCACTAAGAAAACTGAATGAAAAAAATCTGTATAGGAAATGAATTAATCAGAGAATTAAATGATGTATTAGAAAATGTGTATATAACACAAAGAAAAGTAGCAATAGAATAAAATGGGTAATAAAAGATAAAAACATACAGAAAATAAAGACCAAATCAGTAGACATAAAACCTATATCATTAGTAATTACACTAACAATAAATATTTTGTAAACCTCTAATCAAAAGCATATATTCTAAAAGTAAATAAAAACATGATCCAAATATGCATTGAACATGAAAGACAAATCTAAAATGCAAAGGACAACAGGTTGAAAGTAAAAAATCATGGATATAGATATATAATGTAAACAGTAACCCAGAGATAGATATAATGGCTATTCTAACATTAGGCAAGACAAACTTTAAGACAAAAATGTTTCTTAAAGACAAAGAAGAGTCAATGATGATTTTAGGGTCAATCCATCAAGAAGATATAATAATATAAACATAAGTGCACCTAGCAACAAAATACCAAAGTATATGATGGAAAAAAATACAGATAAAAAAATCATAATTCAAAATAATAATTGGATACTTAATAGCTCACTCTCAGTAACAGAACAATGAGAAAGATCAACAATGAAATATAGAAGTTCAACAATATTAATTAAGCAGACCTTAATGTATAGAAAATTCCACCCTACAACATGTATAGAACACTGTTAATTAAGAAGACCTCTATATAATGTATAGAACATCCCACTCAATAACAGCAAAATACACATTCTTCACATACGTTCATGGAACATTCTCCAAAACCACATGTTAAGCCATATAAGAAGCTTCAATAAATCTGAAAAAATTCAAATCACACAAATTATTTGGTTCAATACCACAGAATTAAATTATAAATTAATAGAAAATATCAACAACATAAAAATATTTAAAAAATAAATGAAACACTTATAAATAATATATGGATGATAATTAATATTAATTATAGTTCCTTATTGCTCTTTCTCATTGTTCCATTACTGAAAGTAGCCTATTAAGTATCTAGTTATAATTTTGAATTATGATTTCTTTATCTGTCATGTTTTTCCATCATGTAGTTTGATATTTTGTTGCTAGGTGCACTTATGTTTATAATTACTATATCTTCTTGATGGATTGACCCTACAATCATTATAAATTGTTCTTCTTTGTCTTAAATCTGAGAGGATTTAAATCATACAAACTATTTGGTCCAACATCACAGAATTAAAATAAAAATGAATAGAAAGAAATTTGACAATACACAAATATTTTAAAAATGAACAAAATGTTTGTGTATAACATATGGATGAATAAACACATGACAAGGCAGACTTTAATATGCTTTGACTTAATGGATACACTGTGGGCTATTTGGGTTATGGGTACCCTAAAAGCCCTAATCTCACCACTTCACAATCTATGCATAAAACCAAATTACACTTGTAACTCATAAATTTACACAAATTAAAAAATGCTCTGAGGTGAATGAAAACAAAAACATAACATATCAAAACTTATGGTATGCAGATAATTCAAGGCTTCGGATGAAATTTATAGCTGTAAAATTCTATATTGAAAAAAGAATTATCTCAAATCAACTAAATAAATGTTTGCCTTAAGCAACTAGAAAGAGCAGACTAAACACAAAGCAAGAAGAAAAAGGAAATAGAGTAGAAATATATGAAATAGAAATTGTAAAAAATATAGAGATATGTTCAAATAAAAATCTGATGAGGATTTGTATTCTGAATATACAATGAAGCCTTACAAGGCTATGATAAAAAGTTATACAATCCAATTTTAAAAGGGGGCAAAGGATTTTAATAGACATTTCTACTCAGAAGTTACACAAATGGTCATTAGATACATGAAAAGAGGCTCAAAATAATTAATATTTAGAAAAAATCAAATTTTAACTATAATAATATATCACTTCATATCAACTAAGATGTCTAAAATTAAAAAGACAGTAAGGTGTATTGGTGATGATGTGAAAATATTGAAATTTTTATTCTTTGATGGTGGAAATGTGAAACAATATAGCCACATTGGAAAACTTTTTAGTACTTTCTCAAAATGTTAAAGTTAAAATATGTCACAGCAGTAAGACTCCTTGGTATATACCCAAACAGATTCAAGTATATACCTGTTCATGGGCTATAAAAGAGAGAGAGAGAGAGAAAGAAACACTAAAGCATATGTTTGCACAAAATCTTCTATCCATCTGTTGAAACAACAGTATTCAGAATAGACCAAAAGTGGGAGAAAACAATTGTCTATCAACTGATTAATGCATAAAATAAATGTAATATATCTACATTATTTGGTAATAAAAAGAAATGAAATACTGATATATGCCACAAGGATGAACCTTGAAAACGTGCTAAGTAAGAGAAGCCAGTTACAAAACATACCTTGTATGAATCTATTTACACAAAATGTTTAGAACAGGCACATCCTTAAAGATAAACTATGAATTAGTGATTTCCAGGTCTTGGGAGGAGAGGGAAATGGGGAATGACTGCCATGGATAGGCAAGCAGACAATGAGCTGTTTCTTTTTGGGGTAATGTAAACATTCAAAAATTAGAGCATTGAAATATTATAAAACTCAGTGAGTATATGAAATAACTTACGGAGTTGTAGATTTGAAAAGGGTAAATTTTATGCTATAGAGATTATATTTCAATAAGGCTGTTACAAAAGATATATTGACAAATGGAATACAAAAGTATATCTGAAAGGATAGTATTTCTTTACTGAATAAGTTTTATCCTAGGGTCTTCATATCTGGAAGTCCAGCACCTCAATTATATCAGTACATGCAGATATAATTGTGTTCTTGCCTTAACACACTTCAGATGTTTTTATAAAAGCAGACATACAAAACATTAATTTATATTTAAAGTGAGGTAGCAACTCATTCCTAAATATTTACCCAAGTGATATAAAAGCTTGATTTAATACAAAAACTTGTTTCTGAATGTCTACAGTGAATTTGCCCATAATCACCAGATACTGGACACATCTCAAATATCCTTCAATAAATGAATGTTTATGCAAACAGTAGTACATCCACACATGAGATATTAAATATAAAAAGAATGCAACTACTAATACACACTTCAAAGTGTATTAACATGAAACACTCTACGAAATTGAAAGCAGTCAGATCTGACATGGGAGCAATGGTTGAATAAAACAGAGCACAAGAGAAAATTTTTGGAGTGGTAGACCTGTTTTCCATCTTGATTGTGGTGATTACATAATAGCATATGTTTGTCAAAACTTAGAGAACTTTATATTAAAAAGGGTGAAAACAACTGTGTGCAACTTGTACCCTAATAAATCTGACTAAAAATGAATAAATGGATGATACAGATAAGTAGATGGATAGATGGAGAAATATGTGGATAAAAGGGAGATTTTTCTATGCTTATTCAGTTTTTTCATGTGTACTGTGTTTGTCAACACATGCAAAAGACACTAACAATTGCAATCAACCTATCCCTATTTTCCAAATTATATTAATGTGTTGTCAAAGCCGGGTATGTCTTAGAAAGTGACAATAGGCCTGTATTTCACAAAAGTAGATATGGATAGAGAGAACTGAAAGAATTTAAGAACTTTTGATACCTCAGGGTGTCAGATGGGTTCTTCTTCAAATAAATGCAGAAAACTGCAGAGAGGAGAAACACTACAGACACAGATGGTTTCATTGTGACCCTTCCGTGCAACATGCTTTTTGTAAATAACGTTAAGTGCCTACAGAAAGCTGCACCTTAGTTAGGCTGGAGTGAAGAAATCTGAAGTATTACCACTTTGTAACTTCTCTAGCCTGGTCATTCTTTGGAGGATATTTCTTTCTTTTACCACTCATTTTTAGAACTTTTTTTCTAATCAATAATTTTTAGTCACAGTCTGGAATTGATACCACCTGCATGTCTTATCATCAGATATGGGCTAGCACAAGGTACTCATCTGTTTCATTCTCCAGCTTCATGTACTGAAATAACCTCTATGTTTGAAGGAATAAAAGAAATCTGCAGGACTTAATAACTGATAAAGAAAGAAATGTAATTTCCAGAAAGCTCTGTAAAGCAATGGAGAGAAAATAAAATAGCATTAAAATAAAGATAACTTCAAAACAACATTATTTTAAGGAGCCCGCTTGGTGGAGACTGTGGGATGAAGGGTCATTCATCATCCCCCTACTCATCAGCTTATGAAAAATTATTGTGTTAAAAGGCCTACTGTCTCTTGTAGATATAAAGCCAGAAAATCAATCTGTGAATCATGGAAAGTAGTGGTAAGTACTAGCAATGAAGCACTTGGTGAGCCTTTAAATTTCTTCTAACCCACTCTTAACGGGATGGGGGAAATGGAAAGCTTTGAATCAAAATAACACTTTTATTTAGTGTAGTTTAGAAAGAGTCTTCCAATGAACAAAATATAGGATTTATTTTAGTCCTTAGGTAAGGCAGAATTTTCCCTTAAAAAATGAGCTTACCTTAAACAAAATCTGAAAGCTGAAATTAGTCATTTTTGCCTTGCTCCAAAACACACCTTTTAGATTACTTCCTTGCTAAGGGCTAATGCATAAAATTTGGTAAAAATCTAATGAATACATTTTTCCCTGAAACAAAACATTTCTAGTTAATTGGGTATTCAAAAATTGAAACTTTTAATACCAGGTTTTCAAATATCACCTCTTTTACAACTTTTATATACCGATATAAAAATTTTCACTGTAAATTCTATTTCTTTTATTCTTTTCATTGTGGAATCACTTTGAGTCAGTTTTACTGGTTACGTGTTACAAAGAGCAGGAAGAGTACTACATATATAAAAATAAGAGATTAATTTGATGTAATGTATCCATACAATGAAATGATGAGATAATAAAGTATTTACTGAATTTAAGTGAAAAATAAAGCCAGTTACTAAATAGTAATTCCAAGATGGCATAATTTTTTAATCAACTGATTCAAACTTTTCATTTTCAAAGTTTTATGTTTCTTTTTTCCAAATCCAGAAAATATTTTTGACAAACATCAGTGCATTCTTCTTATAGGTTTCAATAAAATGCAGCTGCTTTCCAATAGCCTAGGTTTCACTTTACCTGTACACAGGTTTTCTAAAGAAGTTGGAATGCAGCATCTATAAGCCAGCCACAAGATTTATTGAAGGGTTCTGAAATAAAGATTATCAAAATGGAGCAACAAAGAGAAAGAAAAGACTTTGTGTGATAGTTAATTGTGTGCCTCAACTTGACTAGGCTAAAGGATGTCCAAATAGCTGGTAAAACATTATTTCTTTGTATATCTATGAGAGTGTTTCTGAAAGACTAGTATTTGAATCTGTAGACTGAGTGCAAAAAAAATTGCCCTGACCAATGTGATGGGCATAATGCAATCTGTTAAGCCTTAAATGGAACCAAAAAATGGAGGAAGGGTGAATTTGCTGTGTGCTTGAGCTGGGACATACATCTTTTGCCCTCTGGTATTGATGCTGTCAGTTGTGCAGCCTTAAAACTTAGACTTACGCTACTGGCTTCTCTGGTTATCAAAGTTTAGGTTTGGACTGGAGCTATATCACAGGCTATTCTGTGTCTCCAGTTTGCAGGTGGCAGATCATGGGACTTCTCAACCTCCAAAATGGCATAAGCCAACCCCTCACAGTAAGTCTCTATACATCTCTACATATCTATATCTATTTATCCATATGTGTGTGTGTGTGTGTGTGTGTGTGTGTGTGTGTGTGTATGTTTGTGCATGTGTATGTGTATAGCCATCCCTTCATATCCATGGGATCTATATTCACAGATTCAACTGGCTGGATAGAAAATAAGAAAAATGGGTAGTTACATATGTACTGAACATTTACAGATTTTTCTTTGGTTATTATTTCCTAAACAGCACAGTACAACTACTTTCATAGCATTTACATTATATTAGGTACTATGAGTAATCTAGAGGTGACTTGAAGTGTACAGGAAGGTGAGCATAACTTGTATGCAAACACAATGCCATTTTATATAAGTGACTTGAGCATCCACAGATTTTGGTATCTGCAAGGAGTCCTGAAACCAATTCATCATGGATACTGAGGAAGGACTACACACACACACACACAAACCAATTCATCATGGATACTGAGGAAGGATGACACACACACACACACACAGAGAGAGAGAGAGAGAGAGAGACAGAGAGAGAGAGAGACAGAGAGAGAGAGAGAGAGAGAGAGAGATGCATCACTTAACAATGAAGACATGCTCTGAGAAATGTGTTGTTAGGCAATTTCATCATTGTGTGAACATCATAGAGTATGCTTATACAAACCTAGATGGTATAGCCTATTACACACCTAGGTTATGTCTTACACCCTATTGCTCCTAGGCTACAAACCTCTAAAGCATATTACTGTATTAAATACTGTAGGCAATTGTAACACAATGGTAATTATTTGTGTGTCTAAACATATCTAAACATAGAGAAAGTACAGTAAAAATACAGTGTAAGATAGAAAATGGTACACTTGAATAGAGCACTTTCATTAGAATCTGATGGAACCACAATCATATATGGAGTCTATTGTTGACTGCAATGTCATGCATTGTGTCTATAAATGGATATGTGTATGTATGTAGGTATAGATACTGTTTTTTGTTTATCTAAAGAACCCGGAGTAATGTAGATTTTGGTAGCAAAAGTGGTTCTAGAGGAACAGAATTTTAAGACTAAGTTTTCTGAATTGGTTCTAGGGTTTTGGAATTGTCTTTCTAGTCTGATTAGATTTAAAGATGCTAGTGACTATTTCTGCTAGTAAAGAGAGCACTAGTAGTCCACAGTGCAAATTGTTTATAGACATGCAAAATATCTGCATTTAATACTCCTAATTAACCACTTATAAGAAGCAAGTAGTTGGGTGATTCTGCATATAATGACTCCTTGGCTTCCATAATTGCATGAACCAACCCCTTACAGTAAATCTTTCTATATGTCTGCATATATCCTATTGGGTCTGTTTCTCTGGAGAACAGAATAATATGCTTTACTTCAAATGTCTGGCAGAAATGTCATTCTGAAATGAGATTGCTCTGCCTCTGGAAGTCAGCACAAGTTTGATACTGCAGATATTCAAGTTGATCAAAATTAAAAGGAACAAGGAAACAAGATGTGCAGTCAAGAAAAAAATTTTATTCTGTTTTCTGAAGTAGATTTTCCAGACCTAGACCAGGAATATACATTCTTCAGTTTTATGTATAGCAAAAAAAATAGACAGTTCAGGCAAATCTGGGAGACTGTATCCCATAATTCAGTTTAGAAAATAATTAGGTTCTTTAGGAGCTTACTACCCTAAGAGTAGTAATTATAAGAGTAACTTTGAGCTTCTAGAATTGTTGATGCACCCCTGTGCCTCATGGATTCTTTCTACAGAATCTTCTCTCTGCCGAAATGCAGCCTCAGAAAAAATATGTCATGGGCATATTGTAACTATAGAGTTCCATATCAAATAATTGTGGAGCCACTGAGTTCTATCCAACCTCTATTCTACAATTTCTGGCTCTTAATTCAGAGAGCCTTGGTTGGCATATGTGATGGAGCCAGCCACTCTTCCAGGCAGAAGATTGATCCAGTAAGATCAGTCTAGTTATCCTGCTAGGCTTCCTTTGTTCTTGTTCTCATATTGTATCAGTTGGGATGATGGAATATAACATATCTGGAATCAGTGTTGACACTTCCGGGTTTTAAGCCCTCCAGTGATTCAAAACCTTAGAGAACTTAAAATCACCAGGGGAACATTTTTTCTAATGTTAAAACACAACTATTTATCTACTTATACAGATGTGTGGGTTTTCCACACCAAGCAATTATCCACTTTTCTTCAGATACCTGTGGGGTGTCCTGCAATTTAATTTTGATCCTAACTGCTCAGACATAGTATAGACACACAAATTAGGGACTCAGTTCACAAGATTGCCTCCACTTCAGACACCAGTTGCAAGATCCAGGACATCACCTGTATTTCTAATCAACTGGTTATAAGCTGGGTATTCCCACAACCTCCACGTCATGTTTGATAACTTGCTATAATGGTTCACAGAACTCAGAGAAACATTTACTTATTTCAGGTGTATTACGAAGTATATTACAAAGGACACAGATGAACAGCCAGATGAACAGGTACATAGGGTGAGGTATGTGGGAAGGGGTGTGGAATTCTATTCGCTGTCTTCGTGTGTCACCCTCCTGGCATCTCCTTGTGTTCACCACCCCAGAAGCTCTCTAAACCTCTTAGTTTAGGGATTTGTATAGAGCCTTCATCACATAGGCATGATCAATTATTAACTCCATCTCTCCCACTTTCCACTCCCCAGAGATGGGGAATGGGACTAAATATTCTAAGATTTTGCTCGTGGCTTGACCTTTCTGGTTACCAGCTCTATCCTAAAATTATCCAGGGACCACTAGTCATCTCATTAGCACACAAAAAAGACACACTGTTAACACTCTGGAGATTCAAAAAAGTCTTAGAAGAGCTTGCGTCAGGAACCAGGGAATAAAACCAAATATTATAAAGAAAGATGCTCCTAGCTGGGGACTGTGACTGAATATTATAACAAAATATGTTCCTCTCACTCCTATCACTCAAAGTTATGTGAATTTTAAAAACTCTTTGCTAGGAACCAGGGACAAAGACCAAATATATATTTTCTATTTGTCACAAAGGCTGATTCCCAAGGTCCAGGCTTCCTATTTGTATTAATTCATCTGAGGAAGGGCACTGGTTCTAATATGTTTTCTAAAGTGTCCTAGACATTTCTAATACGTAACCATTGTTGAGAACCACTGTTTTAGAGTACAGATTTTAAAATGTTAGTATATAATAAAAGCACCTAAGGATCTCAGTAAGATGAAGATTCTGATTCAGTAGGTTGGAGGCAGGGCCTGAGATTTTGCATTCCTAAAAAGCTCCCAGGTCAAGTTGATGTTTTCCTTCTGTGGACCACACTCTGAGTTGCAAGGTTCTAGAGGGACTGTTTCTATGAAAGCGATATGAACAATGAGCAGTTATATTATTCTTCCAAGCTATAGCTAGTTAAATATGTATATACGGCAGACTGATGGGAAGCAAGGTATAGTGGTGTTTAAGCACGGTGAAGGTACAGCAATCACATAGACACGCCCATCCACCCATCAGATTTACGTTATTGTTGACTGCCACCCCTGCAATTCCACCACCATCACTTATACCCTGCAGGAAAAGTGCAATACTTGGAATTGAGTCTCTTAAAAGAATGAAAGTAAGAGGCCAAGTGGGTAAAGCACTAAGATCCCTAGCCTCAGTTTAACTGAAGCAAATTTCTGTAATTCTAGTTCCTTAATTTAGCTCAGTTGTGATCAATCACATCATCAGCTCTAATCAGCACTTGTGCCATTCTAAACTGTTGTGTATTTTAATAAGAAAAGACTAACATACAAATGGAAGTGAGGGTTAATAAGGGAAAAAACTTGTCACACTGACAAGTTGGTATTATAAAAATGTATATAACAGGTTAATGGCCTGATCCTAAGGGTCCTGACATGTTTTTTAGGGTGTGTACATACATGAGTGTGTGTGTATAGGTGTGAGCATGTGTGCAATAAGGTTTGACTTTAAATTCATTAGTCACTGGACATGTTTACCAAAAATGAATTTGACACCAAAACTTTTAAGGTATTGCCATATGCAACTATTCAAGATAAAATAATAATTACATTTTCTACCCATTTTTGATAAAGGTAGAGGAGTTCTATTTTATTATTTTCTGACCTTACCTCCAAAAATTAAATAATATATATTTTGAAGTTATTAAAATGGGGACAATATTACCATCCAATTATGTTTCCATTTTCCTTAATAAAAAATCAACTGAAATGGTTAAATAATAGTATCTACACAGTTTGTCCTATAGGACACATCATCAGATTTTTAAAACTTCAAAATTAAAGTGTGTCTTAGTCCATTCAGGCTGCTGTAACAAAATACCATAGACTGAGTAGCTAGGTAAGAGCAGTAATTTATTGTTCACAATTCTGGAAGCTGGGAAGTTCAAGATCCAGGTGCCAGTGAATTCAGTGTCTGAGGACCTGCTTCCTTAGGCCACTGTCTTCTCAATGCAACTTCACAAGGCAGATGCAGGAAGTGAATTCTTTGAGGTCTCTTTCATGAGGGCAGTAAGCCCATTTGGAAGTGTTCCATGCTGGTGACCTAATCACCTCCAAAAGCTCCACCTACTAAGATTATTGTCTTGGAGGTTAAGATTTCAACACATGAATTTGGTGTGTGGACGTACACATTCAGACTCTAGCAGTGTGTCAAGTCCATCTATTTAAAGTTGCCAACTAACTAGCTATTGCTTACATATTTACATTCCACATTTTAGATTTCCTGTAGTTTTATTTCAGAGTTTATACCTTATTTAAACCAATAATAAAATTCAACCATTAAGTTTAGTCAGAAATTTCAGAGGCCTATGGAGAAATGCTATGGTTAAGACAATTTCATGTTAGTATTTTTACTAGCTTGTATGATTCTGAAAGAAAGTTAATGCCTCTAAACTGCTGTTTTTATCATAACTTTTAATAGCACAGCATTCTTTGCTCTTGTCCTCAGGATATACCCAATGATACGGTTTGACTGTGTCCCCACCCAAATCTCATCTTGCATTGTAATTCTCATGATCCCCATGTGTGGTAGAAGGGACCTGGTGGGAGGTAATTTAATCATGGGGGTGGTTACCATGTTGTTCTCATGACAGTGAGTGAGTTCTCACAAGATCTGACGGTTTTATAAGGAGCTTCACCCTTTGTTCTGCTCTCATTCTTCTCCTGGCTGCTGCCATGTAAGAGAGGATGTGTTTGCTTCTTCTGCCCTGACTGCAGGTTTCCTGAAGCCTCCCCAAACCATGCTGAACTGTAAGTAAATTAAACCTCTTTCCTCTAAATTACCCAGTCTCAGGTATGTCTTTAATAGCAGCATGAGAACAGACTAATACACTCAAGGCTTAGAGAAGATTCATGTATCCTCAAAAGTGATAAATGAACAAAGAAGAAACATTCAGTGTCTACAAGTACTTATTTCTCTTGTAGTCCCTCTGTGGAAAAAAATACAAGGTAGTTTTAATTAGTCCAATTTATTATCTTACTTGATTCTCTATAATGGCCTCCTAATTTCTCTCTTTGTTTCAGCTTCTACATAGCCACAACTTGTCCCTGTCCTCTCTAAGCTTCTCTTTATGTAGCTTAAAGAGCTGCCCTTTATATATCATAGGTAATTGAGTGGTATGTGAAATATTTATCTGTGGCAGAAGTTTAATGCCACCATTCCTTTTATTGTGACAATCCCAAGCCAGTTTTAACTGAAAATGAAATATAAATGGCTAAGTTGTATTTAGATATTCTCTGGGTTAAGACAGGGACAATTTTTGAAACAAGACAAATGTATTATGTTAATCCTCACCCACCTGCAGGAGAAGATGATTAAAAGAATTTGGAAGAAAGAGAGGGGTTTTCTAGGAGAAATTAGTATTTTTGGAGCATTAGAATTTTTTGCATTTTCTGTTGGGGGAGTTGTCTCAGTCCATTCAGATTGCCATAACAAAATACCTAGAACTGGGTAATTTATAAACAACAAATATTTATTTCTCAGTCTTGTCATTGGGAAATCCAAGATCAAGGCACCAAGAGATTAAATGTCTGGTGAGTGCTAGCTCTCTGCTTCATAGATGGTGCCTTCTAACTCTCTGCAATTGGTGCAAGGGCAAACAAGCTCCCTTGAGCTTGTTTTTATACGACTATAACCCCATTCATCAAGGCTTTGACCTCAGGAGGCTTTGACCTCATAAAGGCTTCCACCTCCCAAAGGCCCCACCTCTTAATGCTATTACACTGGGGATTAGGTATCAACAGAGGTACTGAGTGGTGGAAGAGCACAGATATTCAGACTATAGCAGATACCTTACATTGTTGGCATTTATATTTTTATATTGATGGGGCATTCTTTTCATTGGAATGCCTGATTCATACATGAATATTCCCTTGAAAATATTCTCCCAACCACCAGAAGGTTTTTCTGAAACTGAGGTTAGAGAATGATTGTAAACATAAGGACCAAAAGTAGTTTGCCATTATGGTTCAGTGATCACAGAGGAAGCTGCTGTAGTATGGGACACATGCATAGAAGGAAGGCTGAACATTACAGCTAACCTACTCAGGATAAAACTTGCCTCCAGTTTCTTGTAAAGCAGCTGTTGTTTTACAGGAAATCCTCAGTTTCAGTAAACTAGAGTAGGCCATGGATAGTAGCAAACTTGCAAGTCATCCCTCTCTGCATCAAGAAACCACTCACTGGGGCCACAGGATCTTATCAGCCCAGAATAAAGAGTAGATCTATTGCTGAATGAGGGATAGTTAAGGAAAGGGCATGCCTCTTAGATTTTCCAACAGTAGGGAGCTCTGGAAGGGGTTCTGGTGGGGTACAGTGCTTTTCAAGTGTACTTCAAGATAGAGCTGCAGGGAGGACATCAGCAGAAAGGGCTGGCAGTGAACTAGCTATGCATCAGCTAGAAAGCCATCCCATGTCGCCCTATTTCCTATGACCCACGTAGGTGATGGATGAAAGACAAACAGCTTGGAGCTTTCTCATGGGGAAGATGTATGGAGAAAAGTATTAAATCATGAAAAGTAACTGAAATAGTGATAATACCTTAACTTGTCTGAATAGTTTGTTTAGAGAAACTAGACTATAATCTGTAAGTGACTGGAAAATGATGATATTAACAGTGTTTATCTGTAGAAGACAAAAAATATCTTCTGCTCCAAGCAGATGAGGAATTCTGGGGCAAAAGGTGGAGGTGTAGTCATTAGACTGTCCCAATGAGCTCCACTGCTCAATAACCACAGCATGTCTCTGTCCTGCTTAAAACCCTCCAATGGCTTCACTTTGTATTTGGAATAAACTCTACATGCTACATGTCATGCAAGACCCAAGTTCTGGTTCCTTCTCATCTCATTTTACTCATTTATTACATTTCAGCAGTATGACATACCTTTTGATATGCTAATTAACTAGCTTGTTTCCATCGCAGGCCTTCAGCACTTTTTACTCTTTCTACCTAGAGTACTCTCACTTCAGATTTCTTCATGGTGGAGCTCAAAATATAACTTGATGGGGAAGCCTTTTCTAACCTCCCCATCCAATATTTCTATCATTCCAAGTTGTTCTCTTTGAACTTGCTCCGTCTTATTTTTCTCATACACTCTATCATACTAACAAAGAGAACTAAACATGGCCTGAGAAGAACTCTGTACTTCTATATTTGAGTTCTTGTGGACAAACTGCAACCTAGCTTAATAGATAGACAAGACTGAAAACCTAACTTAGGAGCATGCGTCTGTAAAAATAGCTGAGTCTTGGCCAATCCCAGCGGCTGCGCTTCAACCAGTCATATACTGCTGAGTGTTCAAACTACCTTCAAACAAGACAAAGGTGGAGCTGTAACTAACCCAGTCATTCTGTACCTCACTTCCAGTTTCTGTAGGTGATTTTTCTCTTTTTTCTTTTTTTTTTTTTTTGTCTATATATCTTCTTCCACCACACGGCTGTGCTGGAGTCTCTGTGAATCTGTTGTGATTCCAGGGGCTTCTTGATTCACAAATCCTTCATTGCTCAATTAAACTTCTTAAAATTTAACTCAGCTGAAGTTTTTCTTTTATCAGATGGGGTCAGAATTGGGATCTGAAGTAGAGCTTCTAGTGACTCCCAGGAGCACCAAGTGAACAAGTGAGGTACCTGCAGGACCCACTTGTGTCCATTGATCTCTAGGAGCAGCTGGGATCATGGGTAAGCTCTCTCTTAGATTTTGGAGCTCCACAGATTTGTTTTTTCAGCCTTCTAAGTTTCTTTGAACAAATATCTGATCCAACCTGGGTTTAAAATTGCATCAGAAACTGGGCTGGGGCCAGGAATGGATTTGATCTAGAATTAATAAGCTTGCATTCAGTTAGAGGCCTCTTATATCTGACTGGGTTAGAAGGAAACTGGTAGCAAGAAGTAATATTAAAGGGGTTATAAAACTTGGCCTTTGAAAATTCACAGGGATTTTGTTTCATTTTTCTTGCATATTTAGGTAGGAAAAAATTAGGCCAAGTTAATCAAGAAAACCTGAGATTAAAGCCAATATTTTAGAGAAAAAGGGAATGTTTCGTTTCTGGAAAACTGAGTTCTGGCTTATACATCAGGCCTACAAGGCAGTGAAGTCTTAAAGAAATGGCAAAATCTTACTAAAGGTAATTGACAGTGGAACATTCCAAATGAATAACACATTTAAAAATGAGGGTTCTCAGTAGAGTCCCTTTCACCTAAGAATATGTTTAGCACTATGGGATATTAACTACTATTCTCTTTGGATTAATCTGTCTTACACTTTTTGCTGACGGCTATAGGTGACAGGATTAGGCATGTACAGGACCATGGGACATGGGGAACTTTTTTCTCTTCAAAATGGTAAACTTGAGAGCTGATGGGACCACTGGAAAAAATCACTTTGCTATTTACAAGAGACTGCCTGAACTTTTCAGTGTTGGTGCAATAAATGGGTCTTGCTCTGGCCTCCCTGAGCTGTTCACCTTCCCCACCCTGCCACAGGCAATACTTTCCTTTCTCTGCTTTTCCTTTCCTACCTTTCCTGTTACTAGGGCAACAATATTGCCCGGAGACTACATGTTGAAACTCCTAGTCAGAGGTTGTATTAAAGATGACAGGGCTCATCTGAGGGCAAATTTAAGCTATGCCAGTTTGATATCGGATGCTAAGCAGAGCAGCTAATGTCTATGTTTTATCACACGTATTTTGCTCTGGCCAGAATAAAAAAGGATAATTTTCATTTATGATGTGGCTTGGCCCCAGGGCAATGGTGTGGCAAGCCTGGTCACTAGGGCCACTGAGGGAAAGAAAACCCAGAAGCCTAGCATGTCAGCAAATTAATTCTTACCAGTCAGATTTCTGGCTTTTCTCCCTCTTTTTCTCTGTGCATACTGGTTAAATGAATGAGAAAAATCACTGTTATTAGTACAGAAACGAATTCTGAGGCTGGTCTTAAGCTGTAGTAAATCTGGTGTGCTTTGCGTGTCTTTCAGTGTTATTCTGTCATAAAGACAGTATTATTCTGTCATGAAGATAAAATGCATGCCTAAAACCCCATAAGCCTGCTCTTCAAGATGGCCCACTGAACTGGTCAGTTATGTCCTTGGGAGCTTGATCTTATAACCACGTGGCCTTGATTTCTCTTTTCACAATGGTGACCCGGGTTGAGGGTTCAATCCCTAGTTTAAGGGATGAGGCTTTCTGATATGATTGATATTTGGGTGACCTTTGCCATTTGTAAATTCTCTACTCCTCCATGAACTGTCTTGAATTTTCATTCCTCAGAGCACCTGTGAGGCTACTTTTGGTACAGTTTAAAAGCCAGAAATATTGGCCATTTGGCCGGCTAAAGTCAGGTAATACAAAATTTTAAAAAGACTTTATTAAAGAGTGCTGTGGTTAAAAGTCATCTTAATTAAATGCAGATATTCAAGCTCTAACAGCCTGGGATTTCTTGAGAAAAACAGGAGGCTCTAGAGACCCTTTCCTGGCCCCGTTCTTCAAAATACTTCACCTTAATCCATTTAAGCCAGTAATCCAATTAAGAAACTTAAAAAACTGATAAATAAAAAATTCTTAACACTACTGTAGTAATCTTCTGTCTGTGTAGTTATATATGTGTTGTGTGTGTAATGTTTATGTAAAAGAGCTCTAATTTGCTTAAACAAAAGTAAGTGTTTAAATCAAATATTTTGAAAGAAAAATGAAAACTGTAATGCTATTTATTTCAGGTAACTTTAATAATCTTTGGGAAATAAAACATCTTTAAAGATTATTGATGGCCAGGTGTGGTGGCTCATGCCTGTAATTTCAGCACTTTGGGAGGCTGAGGCAGGTAGATCACCTGAGGTCAGGAGTTCTTGACCAGCCTGGCCAACATGGTAAAACTCCCATCTCTACTAAAAAAAACACAAAAATTTGCTGGTTGTGGTGGCAGGCATCTGTAGTCCCAGCTACTCTAGAGGCTGAGGCAGGGGAATCGCTTGAACCCGGAAGTTGCAGTGAGCTGAGACTGAGCCACTGCACTCCAGCCTGGGCAACAAGAAGGACACTCTGTGTCAAAAAAAAAAAAAAAAAAAAAAAAAAAATTGATAATATAAAGACATTTAGTCTAAATTATGCAAGTCAGAGATTAGGTTTGCTTAATATTTTAAGGCCATAAACTGCTTTGACTTTTGAAAATTGTTCAATTTATTTTGGAGACATTAAATTCTAAATAAGACTTGGGGATATGTGATATTTGCCATGTCCCCTAGCTGTGCAAAGGAGGTTATAAATAAAACAGATTTTATACAAGGAAGTATATAGTAAATTCTTGTGCCAAAGTAAAATGAGTGATTGTTTAAAAAAAGAGATGTTTAGGACAAGTCAAAAAGTTCAAGGTCTGTGTAATTCGTGAAACAGTTCAAATAAGGCAAACACAGGGAGCTGTAAACAGTCCAGCTGTTCTGTACCTCACATCTGATGTCTGTAGGTCATTTTCCCTTTTTTGTTTATAAATCTTCTTTTACCATTTGGCTGTGCTGGAGTCTCTGTGAACCTGCTGTGATTCTGGGAGTTCCCCAATTTGGAATTGTTAATTGTTCAATTAAACTTCTTAAAATTTAATTCTGCTGAAGTTTTTATTTTATCAATACTTTTTAAAAAATATGAGTTTTTCTGTTACTTTTTCATTGCCTACTGCTCTACTAGAATGTAAAGTCCTGAGGTACACATGTTTCTCCTGTTCAGCACTGTTCTTAGATATTTCAGAAGATCACAAATTTTCAATAAATATTTATGGAACAAATGATTCCATGTTAGGGATAGTTTGTATTACAACACTGTTTTAAGCATTGGCTTCCATAAAGTAGGCCTTAAAGTAGCTCTATGTAGAAATCTGATTTAGGAATCTTCCACAGTAATAGACAAAAGGGCAACAACACACAATAATCAGGTGGAGATGAGGTAGAAGATATCATGTAACAGAAAGAGTCATATTTACAAAAGAAAAACAATCTAATTTTATGTTATGATCAGAATGTGATTTTTGTGGTTCTGGGTCAATAGATACAGGGGTAAATTGTGCACAATAATGGTCTCATTTATGTTCCCTACCACATATCTATATCCCTTTGCCCTCTAATTCTGTATTTTACTCCAGTATGACTGAGCTCAAACATGTGAATTCTTATGGCGAAAAGGATGTTAGTCACTGTGCAAGCAGAGTCTTGATAAACATGTGGCATTTATTTTTATGCATAATTAGGGTTATCTGCTTTTATGCCTCTGTCCTTCCATGAATAAGCACACATTGGAACAAACTGCAGGAATTTGAGACACATATGAAAAAATAGCTGAGGCTTTCCTAAACTAGCCAACAGCCAGCCAACCTTCCAATATATGAGAAAGCACAGCCCCAAATTAGCAACTCACAACTGACTGAAGAAACAAAAGTGAACCCAGTTAAGAAGAGATGTCCAGCTAATCTATAGGCTGGTGAATTTGGGGGTTATTATATAGCAATTACTGTGGTATAAATGATAGAGTAAATAAGAACCACTGACATGCTGATGACTCTCAAATCCGTAGCGCTACATTCAACTCCCTAGTCCACTTATTCTCTTGAGCATTAAGACATAAATAATACTGCCTATTTTATGCTAATAAAAAGAGCAAAATCTTTTGATTTTGCATTTTCTATGAAATATTAAATTTAATATTTATAAAAATTCTTTATATAATGGTGAAAATGAAGCTTATAAAGGGTAAATACCTTTCCAATATCCCACTAGCTAATAAATAGCAAATCTAAATCACAAACCCAGGAAATTTAAGTTCATAATCTGTGTTTTTACTTACTGAGCTTTTCTCTTCTTTATATTCAGAGCCATTGGCCAGAATATCCTGAAGCTCAGTCAGCACGTGCAATGTTGAACTCTATCTATCCCATCTGCATTTTTTCAACAAATCTGTTTTTCCTGCTATGATTTTCTTGCCAGTAAAAGTTCAAAAGAAAAATAGGGCCATATCCTAGAAAACCTCTCCCTGCTTGCTTCCACATCAGTTAGTAACAAGGTACTGTTTATTTTAACTCAATATCTCAGGTATTTTGTCCTGTTTCACATGTCCAGTGTTACTGCTCCAGAATAGAATCTGACCATTTATTAGGAATTTCTGACTGAGAACTCTGTCTCCAATACGGCCTTTTCACCATTCGCCACCCTTATTCTAAAATAAGCCTTCTAAAAACCAACTCCCACTTTCTCTGCTTAAGATGTTTCAATGGTTCCCTATAGCCCTTTATATGATATTTAAAGTCTTAGCAAGATACAGTCTTAGCCTCTTTGTCACCCCATCTGTGCTTTGTCTTAAGTCTTATATCTACTCATGTTCCTCTAAAGCCATCCTAAACTACTTCATGTCCCTGAACATACCATGCTTTTTCATGGCTCTATTTCTTTCCATTTTCTGATCTCCCTGTTTGGAATATTTTCCCTCCACCTTGCTAATCATCTTGTGCTTTTTCTCCAAGATCGCTCTTGCTTCACTTCCTCCTGGAGGCCTTCTTTGAAATACATTTACCCCCACCTCACTCCACCCGCCCACATCATCAGGCTGTTAGTGAAGCCTATCACATACACATGATAGAGATTGTGTATGTCTCTATCATGGTTCTTATCATACTGCATTGCCATCTTCAGTTTTCTTGTCTGTTTCTTTGCAAGAGACTGAGAGCTCCTAAGTGCAAACACATGCCTTGTTAATCACGGTGTTCTCAGCATCTGGCACATGGCAGATATTCAATGAATGCAATATGGATGAAACAATGAATAAATGCATGAAGTTTTTTCTTTTCCTTTGCTACTCAGCCTAGGATAAAATTCACTAGGTTGATGAGATTTTAGGAAGGCATCATCAAAAGGAAGAAGGAAGCAAATGAAAATGGTAACTAAATGTGAAGGTGTTGAAAATGGCAAGTAAGATTCTAATGATATTTCACCTTCTCCCTCCTTAAAGACTGTCCTTTCTTGAACACACAATACCTCTGCACAATTCTAATACTAGATCAAGAGTTTATGATAGGTGTATATGCTACTTAAGTCCAAAAGGACTAAAAAATTAAACACAGCCTTGTCTGACACATAAGTAATTACTGCATTTCCCTTTCTTTTGTTATCCATAAAACAATCTTGCAACAATACAGCACAATAAACTCTTCGTTTCCCTCTTTATGAAACCACATACAAACTTTGATTGTGGTTTGTTTATTGAATATTGGATCTTACTAAAAAATGCATGGATCAATTATATATTGATATCACCACGTATTATTAGGAAACAAAAGCAGTTAAACTTCATTTTAAAAGCCTTGCCAGAAAATAATAAGAGGATTATAGTAAACTCTTTCTTTAATTTGGCACAACAATATGCTGTAACACAAAATTAATCTATTCAGATCAGGTATTCACCATGAGCATTCCTCAGGGACTGGGCTTTTCAGAAGCTTTGCTCACTGTGAAGAACATAGTTCAGACATTTCTTTATAAGTAAAACTAAGAATCATTTAAATGCATTTAATCTAAATATTCACTTCACTATTATACTCTGAATAGTAGTTTACTAAAATCAAACTAATATGGAAGGAAGAATGAAGCAATTATTTAAAGATATTTTCTGGAGCATGAAGCAGATTTTAGGAGAATGAAAATGCATGTGTGTTTGTGTGTGTGTTATATCCTAAAGTTGGACAGAGAGTGAATTTTAATTTTTATTTTTTGTTCCATTTATATCACCTAATTGGAATTCTCTGAGCCCTGCAATTTAGGTTAAATAGGGTCTTACCACGTGACTCAAAAGTAATCAAACACAATTGAATTCCAATGTTAATATAATGCTTGATGTTTCACAGATAACATGTGTCTTTTATCAGTGATGTTCAAGGCCTTAAGAGCGAAATTTAATTGTACACACTGAGGTAGGGTCAGCAGGAGAGCTATTTTCAAGAAAAAACATAACATTTTGTATTCTTCAAATTACGTTGTGTGGGCCTGAAGTAATTAAGGCCAATCCTGCACATAAATATCAATGAAATTTATGTGCTGTGTATCTTAAGTACCTTAAACATCCAATTTTGAGTAAAAATATTCCAGTACATCAAAAAATGCTATACTTGTAGAAACGAAGTTACAGTAATATTATAATGTGGCTTCGTATTTGAGTTCATATACTTATTTTATGTAAGTATGTATTTGACAATATATACTCACTTTCTAGACCTATAATTTGGAGAACTCATATCTTAAATTACTCCAAAGACACAAAAGAATAAATATAATTGCAAATCAATGTCACCAGGGATTTCAGCAACCTGACTGCCATATACTTTAATTCCTATACTCAATAAATACAGTACAATAGACTTAAATATGTACACTAAACATCCTCATATCTGGAGAAGTGAGATCCATCTATAAATTTGCTATGCCATATGCTGAGTGCTGTACATTTGATTAGGTATGATAAATCTTCCATTGACCAAATATAACAGATTTGGGTGTTATCACCAAAAATGAAAAAAGAACTCCAGTCACACTCTCTTTGAGAGGTGGGTGCCCTGGACATAATTTTCATTTCTGAGATTGGATCAGTATTTTAGAAAACTAAAATCTACTACTCCAGATTTACTAAACATGTTCAATGTTCAATTCATACATCACATACCATTGTGGATGTAATTTTTAGAACCATGAGTAATTTATGGGCTGATTAATGCATCAGACTAAATAATAAATCAGTAGGATATATAATTTGCCATGTTTTTTTCACTTGTTAAAGAACCTTATTTTAAATAAACACTTTTTGGCCAGGTTCAGTGGTTCATGCCTGTAATCCCAACACTTTGGGAGGCTGAGGCAGGTGGATCAGTTGAGGTCAGGAGTTCCAGACCAGCCTGGCAAATATGGTGAAACCCTGTCTCTACTGAAATTACAAAAATTAGCTGGGCATGGTGGCAGACACCTGTAATCACAGCTATTCAGGAGGCTGAGGCAGGAGAATCATTTGAACCCAGGAGATGGAGGTTGCAGTGAGCCAAGATCGCGCCACTGTCCTCCTGCCTAGGCAACAGAGTAAAACTCCATGTCAAAAAAAAAAAAAAAAAATTGAACACTTTTAGGTCCCGCTCCTGGAATGGTTAATTTCTTAGATCTGACGTATGTTCATTGAGGCCAGAGAGTCAACACTCTGTGGATCAGCATTGGGTTAGCCACTGAGATAAAAATCGTTGAAAGAAACTGGCAAGTCAATAAGCAACCAGTACACAAAGGACCTGGTAGACCTGTTATGATCAATGTACATTTGACATGCTTAGCATATCACTGGGCACACAATAAATGCTCAATAAAGGCTAATTATTGTTGCTGTTTGCATTTATGATCAAAAATTATATTTTAATGAAATATTATAATGTGAAATTGGAATACATTGAATTTTATCAATAAACTACTCAGACATTACTTTTTTTAGAGAGAGGTAAACAAATCTTATTTTAATCACTGTGTATATTAAAACCATATGAAAACACTGTATTTAATCAGACTCCTTTTTAGTTATGTAGAATTTACCATAAAATGTGAATATAGGGCTAAGTTCTAACAGTGTCATAGTCCTATGGTGAAGCACAGGGTAGTGGAAAAAATGGAGGTTTTTGAATATTTTGCAGTTGATTAAAAAAAAACACTTTTATGACTTGATAAATGTATGGCCTTACCCTTTCTGAACTTCAGTTTCCTCATTTAAATATACACCTCCTGAAATTTTCATGAGAATTTACTTAGATTAGTCATATGAATCATGTGTCTTAAACATATAGTAGGCATACAAAGATCAGTTTTCTTCCTTATTCCCTTTCCCAATACTCAGTACAACAAATTAGAATGTGTCCACTGTTTTCAGTGATGTTTTTTAAAAAAATATATTTTCATGGGAGAAAATTCAGATCATTCAGGGTTTCTATTTTAAAATAGCAGTATGTTGTAGCCTCAGTGAAAGTTTTCAAAGTTGATTATTAGCTTCCACTTTCTTGTTTATGTTCCTCAGTGAGGCTAGCAGTCAGCAATGGGAACACATATTCTAGTACCCTGAAAACCTGGAACTAAATTAAGAAGGAAAATCTATTTTGTGTTAAGATTGAAAGAACCTTGGAATTTTAAGCATGGCAGATATATCTGTGGTAAGAATGAGGGCTCTGAATTCAAACTTCCTTGTAAGTGCCAACTCATCCATTTGTTATCTGCCACTTTGGGCAAGTTACACTTCCTAAGCTTCAGACCATGAATAATAATAACCATCTCATAGAGTAAGAATTAATTTTGATAATGCAATGGAGTGCTTATAATGATGCTCAATAAATAAATATGAATTACAGTGATACATTCAGGGCACAATTCTTCCTTTGTTTTAGTTGCAAATCATAAATGCTAATGACACTAAAATACAATTTGAATTATCTGAAAGTACTGGACATTGCCCTTATAAGAGAAGCTTCTTAATACTTTTCCAGGGATACTAGTATGTTATTATTGTCCATTCTCCTTTACAGTTTACCATCAAAGGCCTATTGGCCTAGTCGAAGAATTTATGACTAAGAACCCAAAAGCAAATGCAACAAAAACATAATTACCTTTTTAGCCTTCCTCAGCCTTTCTCTCAGTTCTTTACTTTGTCCGTATAGAGAAATTGTTACACTAGAAATCAGTCTTATACTTCACATTGTTCACAGAATGCTACTTCTACCCCTTTGCCTTAAGACATCCCCCCTCACAATTTCATCTTTGTATGTATGTATGCATTTATTTATTTATTTATTTTAATAGCGTTTGGGACATAAGTGACATGGATCAATTATATAGCCTAGAATTCTGAGATTTTAGTGCACCCATCACCCGAATAGTGTACATTTTACCTAACGTATAGTTTTTTTTTTATTTTATCTCTAACCCATCTCTTCCCCTTCCCCTTCTGGGTCCCTAAAGTCTACTATATCACTCTGTATGCCTTTGTGTACTCATAGCTTAGCTCCCACTTATAAGTAAGAACATATGGTTTTTGGTTTTTCACTCCTTTGTTACATCACTTAGAATAACGGCCTCCAGCTCCATCCAGCTCCAAGTTGTTGCAAAAGACATTATTTCATTCCTCTTAAAGGAATGGACACCCTGTTTAATACATGGTACTGGGAAAACTTGCAAGCCACATGTGGAAGAATGAAAACTGAATCCTTATCTCTCACCTTATACAAAAATCAACACACAATGAGTGAAAGACTTAAGTATAACACCTGCAACTATAAAAATTCTAGAGGACAACAGTGGAAAAACTCTTCCAGATATTGGCCTAGGCGAAGAATTTATGACTAAGAACCCAAAAGCAAATGCAACAAAAACATAATTACCGTTTTAGCCTTCCTCAGCCTTTCTCTCAGTTCTTTACTTTGTCCATATAGAGAAATTGTTGCACTAGAAATCAGTCTTATACTTCAAATTGTTCACAGAATGCTACTTCTACCCCTTTGCCTTAAATAAAATTTGACTTTTTCCTGCTGTAAGTTGTTTTTTTTTTTTTTTTTTTTTTCTGAGATGGAATCTCGCTCTGTCGCCCAGGCTGGAGTGTAGTGGCGCGATCTTGGCTCACTGCAGCCGCCTCCTCCCGGTTTCAAGTGAATCTCTTACCTCAGCTTCCTGAGTAGCTGGGATTACAGTTGTGTGCCACCACACCCTGCTAATTTTTGTATTTTTAGTACAGACGGGGTTTCACCATGTTGGTCAGGCGGTTTCGAACTCCTGATCTCATGATCCACCCGCCTCAGCCTCCAAAAGTGCTGGGATTACAGGCATGAGCCACTGTGCCCGGCCTGCTGTAACTTTTGAAGAATAATTTGCTTATCAGCCATACTCCTACATTTCAAGCATTATAGGCAAAATTAAAATGCACCAAAGGCTTTTTTCACTTCAAGATCATTTCATGGAGAAATTTCATGTAGAAAACTATTTTTTTTCAACATTTTATTGAAAGAAATACAACCTACTTCTGGACATATGTCCTAGCTATTCAAGGTCTTCATCACTGTGCCCTCGTTGTTCTGCCTGTCTTTATTCCCATATTATCACAGACTCATCTAAGGTTGGGTGTTCGATTATTTAGCAATCTGATTATAGATATGCTTCTACCTCTTATCACAAAAATATTACTTGTCCTCCTTGATAGGAGCCTACTCTCATGATCACACTTTGAACCCCACCATTCATCCCACAAGCATGCATTAAGCATCTACTGTGTGCCAAGTACTTCTGAGTACTACATCATACAGCAATGATCTAAACAGATAAAAATCCCTGCTTTCTTAAAACTTGCTTTTACCAAAGGCTGCTCTAACCACAGTGTTCCCATGCCCTTTTCCAGGTATACTTGCTTGCCACCTCTCTCATAGCCCTCTGTGCTTAATAAAGACTTAATTTTCTCCCAGGCTAATGCCTTACATTGGCATTACTTCCGACTGTAGACTTTGTAATATATAATAGCTTGAATCATTGTTGATATTCTGTGGTTTTGGACCACTTCCAATCCACTAATCCACTACTTCAGTGCAATCTCAGCACAATTCCTTTGGCAGAGTACTGCTAGAGGAAAATCATAGAATCAAGCTGGTCATTGCAAAATTAGTGTTCAGTTTCAGATAGAGTTTCAGTGGAGCAGAGCAGATGATTTTCTCTTCACAGTTTTAGTTCTTAAGGTATTACTAACTTCAGCATCCTACTCAAAGACCCAGGTAGTACTCCAGTTCCTTATGTTTGAGCAGATGACCTTTCTTCCTATTTTGCAAGAATATTAAGTCACTCAGTAGTAAATGTATTTGCCACCCTTAATTATTCATACCTGTGTTTAGTTATGATTTCTTCATTCACTCAAGACATATTTACTGAGTACGTTTTATGTTTCAAGGTCTATTCTAGGACCTCAGACTATATCAGAGCCTAAAACTAATAAATATGTCTGCCCTCATGTAACTTACATCCTAGCAAGGATAATGGATATTAAGCAATGGCTACAAAACACACATACATGCATACGTTGTTATTATATTGTTATATAATACTATAATAATGTATCAATGTTATAATATATGTATATATGATAGTAGTGTCATGGGTCATTATTAACATAAAAGCAAAATAGAGCAATGCAGCAAGGTTACAGGGATCAGAGATGCCAGGTGCTTGCAATATTAAATTACCTGATCATAGGAGGCCCCGTTGAGATTAGTTTTGAACAGTCTTGAGACATGAAATGTTCATTGAATCTCAGAGTTAGGCTCTAAGCTCAGAAGAATATAATCCACTTACATAAGGTTAAATGTCCATCTCCAAAGTTAACTAAATTTGGCACTGGTTTCCATTCATTATTCCTTTTCTCCTCTATAATTTGTAACATTTTTCTTTTCGTAAACATGGCTAATCTTTTTAAATTAAATAAACATTAAGAAATTCTATCCTACACTGGACCATATCTAGCTATTTCTTCTTCTCTTACCAGGTGACTTAATTGAAACAAATAAACAAACAAACAAAAAAACAGGCAGATGTTATAATTTGGAAGTCTGTAAGTCCAATGTGGCTCATGAATGTATTTATTTTGCCACAATCATATTTTGAGAAGTATAAATTTTGATTTGAATAATTTTAGGCATGGCATATGTTTTCTACTGGGTGATGCTTCAAATTACTATACATATATTAAACTCTGCTTGCTTCTTTTATTTATGTTACCCATTTGGTCCCTAAATCATTTGAGTTTACAAAGTTGGGCCTAGACTTCTGGCTATATCTGATAGCAGATTAAAAGAGACTTTTGAAATTAACCAGTATATTCATTGCACTATCTATAAAAATTTCCAAAATAATAAAAAAAAATCTGGTAATAGAAGTATAAGATAACAATATTGTTATCTGAAGAAATTTATCATTATTGGGACTAATTAAGGGTAGACATATAGTCTACCCTTACAGCCAGAAGAACATTGTTTTTTCCCCAGTGAATAAAAGAAACATGTAAATCATCTTTAATATATTTTCTATTTTTGGGGTTTAACAGCAACTTAGACCTAAAATTATCCTTGTTTAACTCAACTACATAGAAATCGTCCTCTGAGTCAGAGTCATGCTCTTTATCTAATCCTAATAGCATAATAATTTCTATCTCTACTTACAGAATATGTCTCTACAGTACAAAAAAAAATTAGGAAGTAAATGAAGATGAACAATGTTACACAGTTTTCTCACAGCAATCTAGCAATTCTTTGACAAGTGACCAAAATGAGAAATCTTGTGGGTAACAGTACATCCTGATAGACTGTGTGTGTGTGTATGTGTGTGTGGTATTATTCTTCTGGAAATAAAACCCTTAACTTCTTGATATGTCAACAGCCTTCTTCTGACCAAGAGCCCAGAAGTCATTTCATACACTTGGGTTGCAATGCTTCATATCATTTTATCCTGATTCTTTGGTCTAACAGATTAGGTCAGGAAACAGTGTATGAACTAAATCAGTTATCTATAGATTCACCAGTGTCCCAAGAGAGTCTGATATAAAAGCTCTGCTGACAATGAACTCAGAATAATTGTCTCTTAGGGATTTGAAGTGCAAGAGGTAATGGTAGAAATAAGAAAGAGACAGAAGAACAGAGATAAAGATGGGGGTTGGAGGAAAGAGAAAAGAAGAGAGACAAAGAGAAAAGTAAAAAGGTAAGGTGCTACCTTTTGGTGGCAGGAAAAGGCAAATGAGGGATAGGGAATGTTTTTATTTTAGTTTTTCATGATAGATTAAGTAGACCTCACTCAATATGAAATCTATCCTCTTAACAAATTTTAAGTGTATAATGCAGTATTATTAATCTAGGGATGACATTGTACAACAGATCTCTAGAACTTACCCATCTTGCATAATTGAGACTTTATGCCAGTTGATTAGTAATTTCCCATTTCTCCTTTCCCCTAGCACCTGGTAACCACATTTTTACTTTTATTATATAAATTTGACTTTTTGTATAACTCTTATAAGTGAAATCATGCAGTATTTATTCTTGTGTTACTGGTTTATTTCACTTAGCCTAATGTTCTCAAGTTAATCTGTGTTGTCACAAATTGCAGAATTTCCTTTTTTATGGCTGAATAATATTCTATTGTATGCATATGCCACCTTTGCTTTATCCATTTATCCACTGATGGACACATAGGTTATTTCCATGCCTTGGTTATTATGAATAGTGCTGCAATGAACATTGGAGTGTTAACATAGTTTCAAGGTCCTGATTTGAATTCTTCCAGATAAATGCCCAGAACTGAATTTGCTGGATTGTGTGGCAGTTTTACTTGTACTTTTTTGAGAAATCTTCATACTGTTTTCCGCAGTGACTGCACTATTGTGCATTTCTACCAACAGCCAACAAGAGTTTCAATTATCCCACATCCATGCCAACACGCTTGTCTTTTGTTTTTTGATAATAGCTATTCTAGCAGATGAGAGGTGATATCTCATGAAGCACAAAACTAGCAGAGCCATATTCCCTGATTTTACAATGTAAAATAAAGTAATGCTAAAGTAATTTAAACAAAATGACACTATCATAAAGGCAGACATATAGTCCAAATGGAACAGAACAGGAAGCTCAAAAGTAAATCCACACAAATACGGTCAACTGATCTGCAGCAAGAATATAAAAAATACACAAAAGGGAAAAGACAGTCTTCTCAACAGATGGTGTCAGGAAAATTGGATATACAAAAGAATGAAATTAGACTCATCTTATACCATACATGTAAATGAAAATGGACCAATGACTTAAATGTAAGACCTGAAATTCTATAACTCCTGGAAGAAAACGTAGGGGAATAGCTTTGTGACTTTGGTCTTAGCAATGATTTCATGGAGATGACACAAAAGATACCGGCAAAAAAGGCAAAGAAAGACACATGGGACGACATCAAACCAAACTTTCTGCACAGCAAAGAAAACAGTTAACAGAGAAATGTCAACCTATGAAATGGGAGATAATATTGGCAAACAATGTATCAGCTAATGATTTAATTTACAAAACAGACATGGAACTCCTACAACTCAATAGTAAACAAACCAATATTTGGATTCAAACATAGACTAAAGACTTGAATAGACATTTCTCCAATGAAGACATACAAATGGGTAACAGGTATTTGAAATGAAAGGAAGCATATTATTAGTACAGTGCTTGAGTAGGAAAAAAGAGACCTCCTAATGCTAAAGGGTCCGTAAAACCACTGGGTAATTTGAGTTGTGTGAAGCCATTTTAACTCACTATGAAGAGTAGATAGATATCTGATGGAGCTACATTGTCTAAGAAAGAATTACAGACCTCCATTGACAGAACCATAGGGGCCAAACAAAGCCTCAGCTTTGTCCAGCAGGTATGTTTCCAATAAATATCTGATGGGAACCACATGGGGCTTTCCAAATTTAGATTCAAAAGGAAAACAGTGAGAGGGGATAAGAGCATTTCATGTAACATGAATATCAAGAAATATTTATCCTGAATACTTCAAAGGCATTCAAAAGAGAAAACAAAGAATGTATGAAAATATATTGAAATACAGTGAAAAGGGAGCACTGATTTGAAGATTCTGAATAAAAGCCCATTTCTAAAAATAATTTTTACCAAAACTAAATCTTTAAATTGTTGGTATTCTGCCTCTACTCTGGGTTGTGATAAACGTAACGTTTACTGCAGTTGTGCATTGCTAAGTAAGTATGATGATGTGCTCTTAAAGGCAGAACCTTTGCTATTATTTTTGTGGTTGTCATGGGTTATTATTAGCAAAATAAATAGCTATTTAAAATTTTCTATGTATCTATGTATCTTGAGTTGCAGAGAACAAGTCAACTTGAAACAGACAACTACATTCAACTATTTTGGTTGTTCATGGGCCTCCCATATCAGAACACAGCTCTCCCTCGCTGAAGTTAATTTAATAACACTCTGTCATAAGTAAAAAAATGTGCTTAAATTTTTTAAAAACATTAATTTTCATGGAAATTACTATGATGTAATGTATTTCAACCCAAAACAATTTTCAAAGTTAGAAAAATATATTAATTGAATAATGAAAACAAACTAATGTAAATAATAAATAATTGAAAGTGAATACAATGGATACTATTTGATATAATATAATTTTTTTTTCTAGTCAAAAGCCAAGGAGGAAGAGTCTTGATAGTGAATGGTGGGTGGTGGAGAGAAGAATGCAAGGGAGTCATCTCTTACGGGTAAGTTCTTCTTTCTGAACCATATTCCTTACAATGTTTTCACCTTACTCAAATTTCACTGAAAAAAAATAAGATATAGTACAGAAAATAACTTTCGGGCAAAATTTAGGTGAATCAAAGGATGCAATGAAACACATGTATAGACCGCATACATTCAACAGGTCAAATATTGTAGAAAATGCTATCCCTGCCCATCTCTTCCTTGGTAAATTTATACAAAGCCAAACATGGGTTTATCTGAACATGATACAGAATTCAAATTTGTTCTATACATTATTCTCTAAATAAAACACCTGTAGCAAGTAAGTTGGTGAGTGTGCATTTCTGAAACTGTATTACCAAAATGTTACATTTTATGTCACATTTATCAAGTACAATGTTTGAGAAAAAGTCATGTTAAATGAGTGGAAAATGTGTTACTCTAACAGTTTTATGTGTGCTAAGTTTGTAAAATACATTCTTCTATTACCTTAGGCTTAACTCCTCCACATCAACTGGCCCGACTTCCTTCTCCAGCTTCATATGCATAACTGTTCTTCTTGCTCACTGTGCTCTGGTCACACTGTCCTCCTTTTTTTTCTTCCAGTATTCTTAACATGCTTTTTTCTCAGGGGCTTTGCAATGGTTTTTCTCTGCTACAAACACTCATTCCTTCACGTGTTAGCATGGCTTATTCTTTACTGGACTGTCTGTCTTCATTAATAAGATGCAGGCTCCATGAAGATAGATTTTGTCTGCTTTTATTACTACTTTATACCCACCACCCAGCAAGTAGATGTTCAGCAAACATTTGATGTTGAAGAAGTGAATAAATAGGCAATATATCTCCATTTATAAAGATATTAAGCAAAAGAACAGTCATAGCCCTAGAATAAGGGTTCAACATGACAATTTTTTTCGTTTTTCTTTTTTTTTTTTTCTTGTTTTCCTTTGCTTACAGGCAACCACATTGCCCATACCACCTTGAATAGTGGTGCTTGACTATAGATGCTAAGATGTTGAACAAATCTGAGTAAGTAATCAAGGAGCTTTAAAATGTATAAGCCTCAGAGAGAATGTAAATCATTCACAAATATATTTCCATATGCCTATGAGGATCATCTGCTTTTTTTTAAAATAAAAGATCTCTAAACTGAGAATTGCTTTTGCTGTTTACATCTTTGCAAACTTAATTTACTAAGAAACCAAGGCTCATTTGTATTTCTATAAATAGGCCAGGTTCTTTTAAAGATACACATTTAAAGCTGTCTTTAGAAATCGACTGCTTTTTAAAGTATTTATTTGTGCTTTGCATTAAATATTAAAATGAAAATATTTTATTTAGATTATGTGGGTCCAAGTGATTAAAGATAATGTAAACTATAATAGCATTTATATAACTATTCTGCTTCCTTGTGTCTATGTTATCAATGTATTTTCTCATTTTATCCTTACAACCATACTGAATGAGAAATGAGTCACTTCATCTCTATTTCGCATATTGGGAAACTAAAACTAAAAGAGATTATATGATTTACTGAATTAGAGAGTGAGCCAAAGAGTAGAAGATCTATATACATGACTTGTGAGCTAGCATTTGCTCTTCCGTTTTAAATCCTTTCCTTAAATAGCTTGTAAAAAATCAGTGGTATTTCCAGCAAAAAATCATAAAGCTTGAAGCTAGTAATCATATTCTCATCAAAGAACCCATTTTTAGTTAATCAGTCTCTATGTCCATAGCCTTATCCCTTGCAGCTTTATAAAGCATTCCTTTTCAAATTGCATGTTTTCTCTGTATTTCTTACAGCATAAGAGAAAATATCAGTAAGTCCATGCATGCATCACACAATAATTAAAATTGCAGAGTTCAGTATGGTTTGCTAGGTACCTATAATATAAACAAGTCAAGAGAAAAATTCGTGAGTATAAACAAACTGAAACAATCTTTCCTCATTTCGTGAAATTGTTTTTGTTTTGTTTTTCTTTTTACAAGTATAATGGTGTATAATATTATATGTCCCTTGAAGTGTGGGTTTTACAAATTACTCACCATTCTTCGGGTCTGGTTTTCACAGCAATTCAGATTTAAACTTTACAGAATCATTATTCACTTTAGTCAGCCTGGTTCATGGATCTCATATCCTGTTCTTCATGTATCCATGGAAATACCAACACTGTCAACAAGAAAGAATATGAGCCAGATCCATCCACAAGAATTTTCTTTATTGTGTAGACTATCATATCAAAACCTTAGTATATGTTTCTGATGGTAAATTTTTGCTTATGTTTTCCTAAGTAAAGCTAGATTGAATGTATTTTAATGTGTCAATTTAACTTCTGTAGACATTTTGCGACCAAGGTAATATCTAAGCAGTGCCTGTTTGTTTGATTAATTTACATGCAGGTCATTTTGATACCAGGTAATCATGTTTCATCTGTTCTACATTAGTACACAGTTTCCTACAGATCGCCAAGCTGAAATGTAACTGTGATCTATGCAGCCCAGGATTTAGTTTTGAAAAATTGGATCATCCAAACTAGGACAAGAGTTATCTTTTCAAGGACAAGATGAAAAATTAAAGCCTACTCAATATAAACGTTTTATGCCTTTTTTAATTAAAAAAAAAAAGTTTTGGGGGTTTGTTTTTAATTCCTTCTAACACATAAGGAAAATCAAACAGAAAAGCATTGTGATGTAAAGGTGCATGTTAATTTTTTTTAATTGTGAAATAGTAACTGTCCAAAAGTCTATGCTATTTGCCCATCTTTCTTTAAAAAATAACAGATAATTGTATTCAATAAAGATTTATGTAATATTGCTAACTATATTCATCCTGATACCTATATGGACAGTTTTTCACTTCAATGCTAATCACTTTCCTAAGCTTCATATTTGTATACACGACTTCCAAATGATAACTCTACTTAGTGTCTACTAGACATCTCAATCTTAACATCACTCAATCAGAATTCTTAATTTCATTATACCCTCTACTCCTCTCTAAGATTCTCCATCTTAGAAAACGATATTAATTCACCCAGTTACTCAAGCTGAAAACACAGAAATCATCTTTGGTCCTTCTCATTAATATACAGACCACATTTCAAACATCAGCAAGTATTATCAGCTCTACTTCCAAAATATTCCAAATCCGACACTTCCAATACCTTCCACATGCACCATCTAGTCCAGATCATCATCTCTACTTTGAATAACCAACAACTTCTAAAACGTTTTCCCTGATTTTTCTTTGACTGTATGCTTCTGTTTTTTTAACAAAGGAGACATTTTTGTTTTATGTTAAGTAAAAACGAATTGCAAAAAAATTCATATATACAATACCTACATCACAATAAATAAACTCAGGTAAAATCACCCAAAATGTGCATAGTAAGTTATCTTTTCTACATTGTTGTATTTTTCCTTTCTTTTAAAAGCTGTTTTCCTCAAACATCCTTTATTGCATTTTTCAAAGTTTTGAAAATTGCTTTACAGTACTTTTACAATTAGAAAAATATTTTATGAAAATAATTTTAATTAAAATCAAACTGGCCAGGCATAGTGTTGTATTTGAGGCGAGATTAAGGAACCAGCACCAAGACAAAAGTATGCCAAATAGCAGGGTTTATTAAGCCGGCGACCACGGAGGACTCGCGTCTCTCCAACCCGTGGCACCGAATGGAGGGTGTTAAGACCCTTTATACCCGTAGGACTCACTTTGGGAGTTAGAGTGAGAGGGGGTGGGGGTGAGGGACACAG
>PVKV010006000.1:87319-109528 GCA_004027835.1 Alouatta palliata | reverse complement strand
ACCTTCTTCGCAGAACTGGAAAAAACCACCTTAAACTTCATATGGAACCAAAAGAGAGCCCGCATAGCCAAGTCAATTCTAAGCAAAAAGAACAAAGCTGGAGGCATTACACTACCGGACTTCAAACTATACTACAAAGCTACAGTAATCAAAACAGCATGGTACTGGTACCAAAACAGAGATATAGACCAATGGAATAAAGTTTTTTCTTGCCAGTGTATTAGGAGATTGATTTTTTTTTTTAGATTTTTACATATGTGACTTTACATATATGACTGCTTACTTGAATTTCAGAAGACACAGAACTCTTAGTTATAAGTTATAGTGGGAGAAAAGTGTCAAACTCAATTCTAAATTTCTTCTTTTCATCCGTTCAAAAAATATGAGAAAATATTTATTAAAGAGCTATTGTGTGACAGACGATTTGCTATAGAATTTGACTTTATTCAATATCTTATCAAAACCTTGAAACAATTTTATTAGGTCTTATGGCCATTTTTAAAGATATCTAAAACTCAGAAAAGTTAAATAGGATTTCAGTGGTGATTTAATGTCTGTTCTTATAAAGTGAAGTGAGTAACACTTGCCTCTCAGGGATTTGGTAAAGATTATTAATTTACAATTTTCTTCAACAAATAATTATTAAGCAGTTTCTATGTGGCTGGCACAGGTCCAGGACAGAAATGAAGAAGACAATGAGAGAACCAAGGTTTCCTGATCATGACGTTAAAATGCTAGGACACAGGTTACATTCAAACGAATAATTTCAAGAAACAGACATATCAACTTGTGATAAATAATACACAGACTTGTGACAGAAGGGCAAGTTTTTACTTTCTATTCAGTAGTTAGGAAAATCTTTTAGGAAGTGACAGTCAACAAAGAGTTTCAAGATGCACCTAAGATTTTGGCTTGCACAGCCAAGTGGATATTGATGGCATTTACTCAGATGGAGAAAATTTGGGGAGAAGCCAGTTTGAGGGGAAAGTTCACTCTGAGTTTGCTAGGGGCCAGATAACTTGATTGCTGCTTTACAGATACTCTGACCTAATGAAAACACCTTCCTCTGACCTCAAAACTCATGACCAAATGAAACTGACGTCTGGATTTACCATAAATCTGAATTTTATAATTACTGAACATCTTATGAAGCATCAATATCATAACACTTAAAAATTATAATACATATGTTAAAAATTCATGCATTTAAGTTTTCAGGAACCATGACAATATACATACCAACAAAATGGAATGGCAAGATATTCTGGGTATGAGATTAGCTACTAAGAACGATCCCAGCCGGTTCAGCTTTTACAGTGTGTAAGTTGACCCAGGTTGCCATCACAAAATACTACATACTAGGTGGCTTAAAAAAACAGAAATTTATTTATTCATAGTTCTGGAGGTTTGAGGTTCAAAATCCAGGTTCTGGCCAATTCGGTTTCTGGTGAGGGACTCTTCCTGGTTTCCTGATTGCTACCTTCCCACTGTGTCTTCACACAACCTTTCCCTCCATCTGTGCTCCCTTTGGGTGATGGAGTTCTCTGGGTCTCTTCTTATAAGCCCACTATTCCTATCGGATCAGGTTCTAACCCTTATGGTGTCATGTAACCTTAATTATTCCCTGTAGGCTTTATCTCCAAATGCAGTTATACTGGAGATTAAGGCTTCACCAGTCACATGAAAATTGGCAAGGCAGGGGGATACAGTTTTGCCCATAGATTCAACTTTGTTATTGTTTTTTTTGTTCTTTTGTTTGAAAACCCATAAAATTCTTGCACAAATAACTAAATAACTACAAATTTAAATAATTCTGTCAGTTATTTTAAATCCATTGACAGTTTTATTTACATTGCCTTCAAAAAATTATAATTTTCAATATACATCAATAAGAAAACTGTTTGACAGCTGATTAATGCAATAGTACACTGAAATTTTAAATATGTATAAAACATTTCAGTGCTCTGACTTTCATGTTATATATGAAAAAAGTTTTTTTCATTTTTTTCTTTTGTTTCTGAAAAGCTGTAAGAAATAATGTTCTTATACAGAAAACTTAAGTTGAACAAATACTAAGTTATAAAAATGTATCCTAATTTCTCTTTATCTGTTTCTATCTCTTATAATCTACTATTCACCTAATTGTTAGTATTTATTCTAAAGTCAGAGGCTTTGTCATAAGCAAAAAACAAAACAGAAAATTCTTTACACACCTATATTTTTAAAATAAAAATGTAAACAGATATGACATTTTATGTGCTATAAATACATTTAAGATCAACTTCAAATTTTCTCTTCCACACTGAGAAATTTTATTTTGCAAGAAAAAAAGAAAGTAGCTATTAGCTGACAAATAAAAATAAGGTACTAGATTTCAAATTTAACTGTGTGATAGTTTATAATTTGTGTTGTGTGTGTGTTGAATTATTCCTAAATCCATCTGTGATGGTTAATTTATATGCCAACTTCACAGGACCATGTGGTGCCCAGATATGTGGACAAACATTTTTCTGGCATTTCTGTGAGAGTGCATTGGATGAGATGAGCATTTACATTGATACACTGAGTAAAGTAGAATGCCCTCCATAATGTGGGTGGGCCTTACCCAATCAGTTGAAGGCCTAAATAGAACAAAAGGCCCACCCTTCCCACAGTAAAAGAGAATTATCTTTCCTGGTAGCTTTCAAACTGAGACATTGGGCTATTCCTGGTTCTACATCAGTGCCCAACCTTTGGACTCTAACTGGGGCATGGGCTCCACAGATTTTGGATTTGCCAGTCTCCATCATCATGTGAGCCAATTTCTTCTAAATCTCTTTATTTAGAGGCAGAACCAATATAACATATATGAGCCAATTTCTTCTAACACTCTCTCTCTAGAGAGAGTAATGTACATATCCTATTGGTTCTGTCTCTCTGGAGATCCCTAACCAATACACCAGTCCCCATATCTGCTTTTTTCATCAAGGACTGTGGTTCCTATTTTCATGTAATGCATATTAGAATATCACTATGATTTCCAATTGTCAGGTTGAAAATTTATTATATAAAAGGAATTTAAAATTGATTAGCAACTTATTAAAATGATGATTATATAGCCTCCTAGAAAATTCATGTTTTAGTTAGAAAGTGGAATGAATAATTTAACTAGAAATTTATGTCACACTCAGTAATACTGGAGTCAATCAACTTTTGTTCCTGCAGCTTCTGTTTCTATTTTCATCCTTGTAATCTTGCAAATTGTTTTTTTTTTCCTTTTGCTATTTTAATGAATGCTGGCATAAAGATTTCCATTTTAATACAAGTTTAATAAGGAATCCATTTTATTTAATGGCCATTAAGATAGCATCATTCTATAGCTAAAAACTTGATACTTCCAAACTGTGATTGTTGTAAGTTATGTAAATTAGTTAATAAAATATTAACATACAATTACTACTAACTTGTAGTCTTTTAACTTGTCTCAACATATTTAGTTTTGCTGCACTGCAACGAGCTTTTCAGAACACAACAAAGTGGATTTTTCAAAAAACTAGTGTGATCATGCCAAGCCCTTGTAACTGGCTTCATACAGTTCTCAGGATACTTCAGGCATTCTTTACACAGCCTGACAATCTGCTTATGTCTCTGGTTGTTTTCTCACCTCCATTTTCCTGCTGTCTCAATCTAGCTATGGTTCTTTTTCTTGCTAGAACGTTTCACAGTTCTAGCTTCTCAGTTTTCTACATTTCTGTGGCTCCTACACTCTTTTCCTAAAATGATTCATTCTTCAGATTATTCCTCAATTTTCCTTTCCTAAGTAGCATCTTGCTAGCCTCCCCAAGTCATACCTGCAAAGCATGGTGGACGTCAACTTGCATAGTTTTCATTTATACTTGTCTAATTTGGGTGTCTCCCTCCCACTGGATTGTAAACTCTTCGGGGGCATCAATATGCTTTTATTGTTTGGGTTTTTTCTTGTGTCTTGTTTTGCCATCAAATTTTAGTGTCCACAGAATCCATGGCACATACTAAACGCTCAATAAACAACTATTGAGGGAATTAATAAGCAAATTCCATTCGTGTACAATCTACTCAAATGATAACCTAGTTTGTCTTCAAGTTACAACAATTCTAATCAGAAAAAAGCACATATTGTGCAGGTCTGATGTGAAAAATGCCACATTACTTTTAAGCATCAAACTCAATAAAGCTCTGTTTTAACACATATAATATAGCACTTAAATTTTAAATAGACTCTTGAAGTTAGTCAGTAATTTGAATAATTTTAGTGATCAGTAAACTTTTTCTTCCTAGACTTTTTCCTTCTCTTTTTACTTATTCATTAATATAATCAAATAAGTATAAAGACGTACGAGTAGTAGAAAGAATGAAATAAACACTCAATAGACTGTAAGGGAAAGCCTAACTTTAAAAAAATCATATATAAGGATAGGATGTAAAACTTAATATTTTCACTAAAAGTTCATAAGCTATAGGTAGTAAAACCACAGACATATAAAAGATTGGTATTGGAGTATCACTATGATTTCCAATTGTCAAGTTGAAAATGTATTATATAAAAGTAATTTAAAATTGATTAGCAACTTATTAAACCCGGGAGGTGAAGGTTGCAGTGAGCTGGGATCACACCATTTCACTCCAGCCTGGGCAACAAGAGCAAAACTCTGTCTCAAAAAAAAAAAACTTCCTCAAAACAAGCATTACATTATTGTTTCATGGCAGCAAAATTTTTCTCATCTTGAAGACGGTAAGGTGTATTCAACAGTTTCTTCTTGCTTCTATGTAATAGCACTGAAAGTTTTGATTTCCTTTTTGCTGTTTTTTACATTCAGGCTTACCTTACATTTCTAGGGATTCTAGGTTCACCATTCAAATTTGCTACTGAGGAATTAAAATAGCAATGAGAATTTCTGTGCTGCATATTGCTCATGGGTTTCACTGGCAGGAACTGGGCCCTCCTTTTCTCTTTCTCCTCCTCCTCTTTCTCTCTCTCTTTTTTTTTTTTCTTTTTCTTCTTGGAGGAACTCCAGAATATCATGAAAGAAACAATTCTATATGATACTAGCTAGCATGATTCTCAGTATTTCTGAGAATATTTTGATATCGTTTTACTGAAGAGAATATAGGTGATAGAAAATCTGAAGGTGATGAGGGAAAATGCTTTTTACACTAAATAGATGATGTCCTGCAATCATATTTTGTAGTATTCATTTCAGAGTTAAGAGGCAAAATCATCCCAGATGTCACTGTTTCTCCAGGTATCCACTCTTGACTACATGTTGAAATAATACAGTCCAGAGAGAGATAGGAGAGAGACATGCATCTTGAAGCTCTAAGGTAAACCTCACTCACTCAGACCTGTTATTAGCATCTCTGCACCATTGTGTGAGGCATCTGGGAAGTGACTGCCGCTGTCTGTCATGTAACCTAACAAGGCTAAATTTCTTCTGTCTCCTCTTATTATTAAACTTTTGTTTTATCATGAAACCTATGTTTGTTCTATCAATCTTTAACTTTATATTTGGTATTTATTAATACACTAATCACATAAACTGTACATGTAAATGACTCAGTTTTTCTACAAGAGTTTTCTAGTCTCCTTCTTAGAGTCCATAAGCCTGTATCCCACTGCTCTAGCAGCCAAGTTTTAGAGAGGCTGAAGAAAATTCATTGGTTAATGTGCAAACTTGAGTTTTATCATTCTGTTTTTATTATGGCACTTACTCCTACCTTTAATTAGCCCTCCTTTTGTTCTGAGCAGCTCTCCATTTAAGTTCTAAGAGAACAATCTCTTGTTTTCTGCTGAATTATTGAAGGATTAGCTATAATGTCTGTATATTTGTCCATTCTTGCATTGCTATAAAGTAGTATTTGCGAATCCGTAATTTACAAAGAAAAGAGATCTAATTGGCTCACGGTTCTGCAGGCTGTACAGGAAGCATGCTGCTGGCATCTGCTCAGTTTATGGGGTGGCCTCAGCAAACCTATAATCACGGCAGAAGGCAAAGGGGGTGCAGGTGTATCACATGGGCAGAGCAGGAGCAAGAGAATGATGGGGGAGGTGCTACATGCTTTTAAACAAACAGATCTCACAGGAACTCACTATTGTGAGGACAGTAACAAGGGGGATGGTGTTAAACCACTCATGAGAAACTGTCCCTATGATCCAATTGCTTCCCACCAGGCCCCACCTCCAACATTGGGGATTACATTTCAATATGAGATTTGGGTAGGGATACACATTCAAACTGTATCAGTCTGCTAACCAGGAGATATCTGGGCTCAAAAGTCTCCTTATACATACTTCCAACCAGTCTTCTTGTTGTCCATCCTGGAGAGATATCCATGTCTTCAGATCCTAAGATTTATTTAGCGTCTACGGCAAGAATTGCTTTGATTTATGTTTAATTTTCTTCAATCAGCTAAATATATTACCATTATATGTCTACATTCCAGCTTCCCAAATTTTGTTGACATATCTTGGTTATGTGGATTCCCTGCTAGTCTCATTAATTTGGTGGGGGCAGGGGAGCTTACCCTTTTAAAACTATTTTACTGCCATTTTATGAGATTTTCCAAAAGTGGTAGAAATAAATGTATATATTCAGTCTGTCATGTTTAAACAGAGTGTATATTCATTTTCTGTACAAATTTAGACATACATTTAGTAAACATGATATGGTCTTGTCCTACAAATTTTCCAAAGTTTCTTATGTTACATATTTATACATAAATAGATGATATGCATCAAACGAGTCTCGTAAAAAATTTAACATTTATCAGATACATGGTAACGTGAATTGAATACAATTATAATGCTGAAATTTATTAGAATTATTCCAAGAAAATTTTTAACAAGTTAGTCAGCTGAAAAGTCTACATTATGACATAGTGCAAACAACTGGTTCCTTTGAATCCCTGCTGTACACAACAGAGTACACAGCACCCCTTCCACTTTTTTGTCAAATAGAAAAACCTTTAGTTTGACAGCAACAGAGACAACAGAAAAGCTTTATTTTATACAGTTAAATAAAACCCAGTTTTAGATGTTTAAGTATTAACAATAATTTCTAAAAATTATGGATGGTATAAATGTCCATAATTGATCGCTTTCTTTTCCATGAGATTTGGTGATTCTGTCAATCTAGCTGTGCTAATAAGTATTAAGAAGGCACAAACTGAAACAGATATCGTCAATTTTAATGCAACTACTGTTAAGCAATGGTACAATAGGAAACAACTGTAGTTTTTGTCCTTATGTCCATCCCATGAATCTCACAGATACAGTCACAGAATTCAGGAGAGGCCTTAACTCTGCACTGGCCTGTATACATGATGTTTATAGTACCTGAATATTTAATGTTTTAGTCAGTGTAACCATCAGAAAAGTACGCCTAGGATAGTAAGGTTAGATTTTCTGTAATAAAATATTTCAACAACACCATGTTTTATTTATTTACTTATTTTGAGACGGAGTTTCACTCTTGTCCAGACTAGAGTGCAATGGCACAATCTCAGCTCATGGCAACCCTCACCTCCCAGGTTCAAGCAGTTCTTCTGCTTAGCCTCCTGAGTAGCTGGAATTACAGGCATGCACCACCACACCCAGAGCTAATTTTGTATTTTTAGTAGAGACCGGGTTTCTCCATGTTGGTCAGGCTCGAACTCCCAATCTCAGGTGATCCACCCACCTAGGCCTCCCTAAGTGCTGGGATTACAGGTGTGAGCCACCTTGCCTGGCCATTATGTTTATTAAGTAAAGTGAAATAAAATTATAGCAACTATTTTCTTACATGTAAGAAAAACTGTGGTCAATTTTTAGCCCTAAATGTACTCAATGTTTTGCAAGTATTATTATTTGTACTCTTCCACTTACAAAACAATAATTTGTGTATTATTTGGTATCTTCTGATAGCAAGTGAGGAAAGCACACACTGAATAACATAAGCAATAAAAAGAAATGGATCACCTCTCTGAAAGCATGATATTCAAATACAGTCACATCAAAGATATAATATTTGAATATCAAGCCTTTTAGTGAGAAGATTAAGTTAAATGAAGCCATAAGGAAGGACCCTGATCTGATATGACTGGTGTCCTTGTAAGAAGAAGAACTTTGGACACATAGAGATATACCAGAGGCATGCATGCACAGAGAAGACCATGTGAGGACAGGATGAGAAGTAGCCACTTGCAAGCCAAGAAAAAGGTTGCAGAAGTTGTCAAACCAATTTACATCTTGATCTTGGACTTTTAACATCCGGAAATGTGAGAAAATAAATTTTTGTTGTTTAAGCCACCCAGCCGGTGATATTTCATTATGGCATTGCTACCAAACTAACTCAAGTACCATAACTGTCTTTGAACCCTGACTCCTCCCACTGTGCCCATGGGAGCAAAAACACTGTCAGTTTCCATTAGAGGCATGGGTATAGTGGTGGTAAGAAAGGTTCTATAAATTAAAAAAAATGGGGAAAGAACATTTCTGGGAAGGAGAAGGGAATCCTCAGCAAACAAAAGAAAATAATGTCTGCAATTTATCTAATAATAAACTGTATATGGAATTGTATTTTTATATTTCAATTATGAAATAAATCACATATGAGGAAAATAATAAAAACGGTTTGAATGATAAAATGAGACACCATATACTCACCAGCAAGATGAAGAACTGAACATTACCAATGTTTGAAGTTTACCATGCGACTTTAATCCTGTTGTTTCCTCCCACCATTGCCTTGAGAAATAGTCGTTATCTTGAATATTTTGCTTTTGATTCCCTTTTCCTTATAGTTTTATCAAGTATATATCCCCAGAGATAGATTGACTGATTGATTGATTGATTGATTTGGTCTTACATCTTTTCATATTTTACTTACATGGAGCAAAACTAAGTATTCTTCTGAAATATTGTTTTCTCAATAGTATGAGTATGAAATACATGCATGCTATTGCATTTAACAGTAGTTTGTTTCTTTTTTTTTTTTTTTTGAGACGGAGTTTCGCTCTTGTTACCCAGGCTGGAGTGCAATGGCACGATCTCGGCTCACGGCAACCTCCGCCTCCTGGGTTCAAGCAATTCTCCTGCCTCAGCCTCCCGAGTAGCTGGGACTACAGGCACTTGCCACCATGCCTAGCTAATTTTTGTATTTTTAGTAGAGACAGGGTTTTACCATGTTGACCAGGATGGTCTCGATCTCTTGACCTCGTGATCCACCCGCCTCGGCCTCCCAAAGTGCTGGGATTACAGGCGTGAGCCACCGCGCCCGGCCTGTTTCTTAATACAACAGTGAAATTGTATAATATTCGATCGTATTAATGTGTTGTAATATACTAACAAATTTTCTAAGATTATATCCAGTTTTCTGTTTTATAAACAGCACTACTGATTCATATGCATGCCTCCTAACACAAATATACAAAAGTTTCTCTGCCATAAATCTCGAGGGGTAGAATTGCTGGCTGTACAGCAGTAACTTCTGACCAGGGGTGATCTTGGTCTCCAGGAGACATCTGACATGTTTGAGTACAGTTTTGAATGCCACAACTGGAAAGGGAGCAGGAGGAGTGCTACTGGCATTTAGTGGCTAGAGGCCAGACACGCTGCTAAGCATCCTGCAATACACAAGGGCAGCCCTCTACAGCAAAGAATCATCCAGCTCAAAATGTCAATAGTGCTGTGATCGAGAATGCCCAGTTGAAAAGATGTGTGCACCTTCAAATTTGTGATCCTACTGTTTTACCAGCAGGCCATAGCTTATAAGAGTTCCTTTTGCTCCACATCCTGTCAATATGATATATTGACAGACTTTAATTTTTTACAATCTTCTTCGTTTTCTGAAGTCTTTGAGAGTTTGACTCAATTTTGTGTTTTTTTCTTGATGATCCTGACTGTGAAACTTTTCACTGGTTTGTAATTTTTTTTAATATCTGAACTTATGCATGGGATTTTCTTACAACTTCTTTACCAGGCCCCAGCTTTATCATTGTCCTGTGTTTTGAACTATTAGAAACTAAAGCTCTAGACTGGCCTGGGCAACATAGCAAGACTCTGTCTCTACATAATTTTTTAAAAATCAGCCTGGAGTGGTGGCATGAGCCTGTAGTCCTAGCTACTCAGGAGTTTGAGGGTGCAGGGAGCTATGATCACAGCCTGGGCTATACAGTAAGTGGGACCCTGTCTCTAAGAAAAAAAAGAAAGAAAAGAGAGAAAGGGAGAAAAAGGGAGAAAGGGAGAGGGAAGGAGAGAGAAACTAAAGTTCCAGGCTAACAGGAACAGCAGCAGCTGCAGTTAAGGAAACCAGCCACTGAACCAGCTGCAATACTTGTGATTTCCTCCAGATTTATACTTTCTTTCTTTATTTTATTTATTTCTCTCTACTCCATGTAATTTATTTCCTTTTCTTGGCTGTGAATTTATAAATATTCAAAACTACATTTTATTGCATATTTTTGATGTCTTATACTAAGCAGATTTCACAGGGTATCTAGACTGTAATAGTAGCTAAAATAAAAAGTTTGGGATCCTGTCTTAAGCTTAGGTCTGCATTTTGTAAAACTCAAAGTGGTATACATAAATTGCATTTGATATTAATGTTATTTTTTCTCCCAAAATCCTATGGTACTTACTAAATGTAAATGTTTTAGTCCTTAATTACATGTTTATAAGGCATAATTAAATATGCATAAATATATTATTTGCTAAATGTCAAGAAGATCTTCATTACCACCCAAGCTGCCACTAAACCTTAACAAATGTACTGTTTTTTATACTCAAAATGTATGTGAATTTTCTACCGGATCTTCTCGCTGTACTCTTTCTGCAAATTCCTTCATTTATGCTTTCATCATCTCTGTCTTTGGTTGCTGAAAGAGGCTGCTTTTTTCTCCCCCCGAAAAAGGGGCCAATTTTTTTTTCCCTCTTATCCATGACTTATCCTCATATGACTACATCAGTTACCTACAAGACAGACCTTTGTTGTTGAGTCTATCTAGACTGAGAACAGATCCTAACACATTCCTTAATTCAGGTGACCCCATCCCAAAAAGGAAGAGGGGAGGCTGAGCCACGCATCCTCCTCCTCAAAACTTACCCAATTACAAATCAAAGAAGAAAATGAGAAGGTAGGGGAAAGAAACAGCATTGTTTCACTGAAACAGAAAACAGGAAAAACTCTTCCTACTACGTATGTTTTGCTGTTGTTGTTTTCCCTAGCAAAGTATTTATTTCTAAGACTGCATTGTTTGAAGGAAAAACCATAATTATTCATCTCTAACTTTTATATCAACCATTTATGTAATAATTTGGCTAATATCAAAGGCTTTAGAGCTGAAATAACAGATTTTAAATCCCAATTTTTTCATATGTAACATAAAAATATCATACAAGATTTTTATAAGGTTTACATGAATTAATATAAAGAATGTCCTTACGGAATGGCATATAATGAGCCTCAGTTAATGCTAGTAAGTATAACCCATATTTGTTTTCTACCATTGATACATAAAAGGTTTCTTTCCCCATCCTCCTTTGTTTCTTTCAAAAGTTTGGATTAAACAATTTCATATACTTTGTTTTGAAGGCTGGCTCAAATCAAATGATTAGGAACACAAAGTAGAAGATCAGAAAAACTGGACGAAAATGGAGAAATATTCCAACGTGAACATGCAAAGGAACAGAAAATCTTCCTTACTTATCTGACTTTGGGAAATGAAGTGCACTACTTAAGTCAATTTTCACCATAACTGAGGCTTAACTGATGGTCTCAAAGGCTACTGAGGAGCTTTGCAAGCCTCCAGGACACTGTCCTTTGCCACCTTCCAAAAACACTGATCTCTGAAACTCTCAGTGCAATTGACCCAGAGCTACAAAGCAATCACTGACAGTTAATTGGAATTCAAATCTCCTAATGGTTTTCTTCCTTCCACAATTTATTCTATTATTTTTAAAATACCACTCATATCAAAATGGGGCCTTAAAAAAGACAAACACGTATTTGGGCTGTGTGCATATTGTTAAAAACTAGAGAAGCAAAAGGGATGATGTATGATAGCCTGAAAGTTATGTTTGTATTTCGGTGTTGCTTTGTATTTCAGTTTCATGTGTGAAGTCTGGGTGTCTTTCAGATAAGAGAGTAGCAGCCAATTGTCCCACCAGCCTCCTAAGCTCTGAGTCAACAGCACTCCACAGAATGTGATTGAACAAATGGGATCTTAGTACTAGGGAAATAGAAAAGGAAAGAAACAGGTATGCAAGGAGAGAGATGAAGGCCTAAAGAATGAACTAGAAGAGATTCCCAACTATTTATCTCTCTTTATAGAGTCTATGGTGAATGGCAGACTCTGTTTAATTTCCCCCATGCTCCATTAGGCAAGTACAAAGAATATTCACTGTGAACAAGAGTAGGAGCAGTTTCTGTTTACATGTGGCAAGGAACTAAAGGCTAGTAGACCACACAACAATGCAGTAAAATATAGGGTTCCTTCACCAACTATGACTTGTAAGTGTATGTGTATACCTGATGGGGAAATGTGCAAGGAAAATGTTGGTGAATTTTATGTCATTAAATTTCATGTTAGAACAGTTTTATGTGCATCTTAGCGTGCATGCCCATTAAAACAATTTGCCTCAAATCCTAACTATTTAAGGGTCAAGGATCAATCAGTTTGCCAATAAATGTTGTTTAGGTTGAGCAGACCCTGAGATGAATTAACCTTCCCATAACAACTTAACAACTTGGAAGTAACTAATGAATATTTCACCGAAGTGGAGTGGGGAAGAAAGAGGTGTAGAGAAGAAGAACATATCTGCCCTGCTCTAAAGCTGATTGACGGACCCAGAGCCTGAGACTCCAGTTGTTTCCGTGTTCAAAGAGACTGGGTTTAGCAAGTGTCACAGGACTGAGCCTCCCTGAGCCTCCCAAGTTTCTTTTCTGTGTTAACAAGGGCAGTGAGGTTAACCAACAACCTGGTTAGATATTAATAAAGTAAAATTTGATGTAAATTTAATTTTAGAGCATTATAAATGAGGCTACATTTTCTTAAGCAAATGTTTGAATACTGAATGAATTACAACTACATTTTAAGATACATATTGCATAGGATATATAATTCCTTATATTTAAATATTCATATACTGTAGATGACTTCCAAGCCATATGCTAAAGCCTAATAAAAAGCCCAAAAGTTTTCTCTCAAATCAAAAAGTTGTTGTAAATTATTTCAGGTTTGATGCCTTTTTCAAGCATATTTCAAAAAAGGAACCCATATTAGTCTAACTTTCTACAGCAGTGGGCTTTAAATGATGCAAAGAGTACAGGAAAAATCCAAATGGAAATTCAGCAATCTTATGTGAAAATTAAATCTTTTTGTGTAAAATATGAATTAGAAAAGCAACATTTCAGAGCATTAGTTTCGAGTTTTAATTCAAGTGGAAGAATCAGAAAGGGTTCATTGTCTTCAGGGGGAGATGACCTGAAGGGGTTGGGCAAAAGGGCAATGTGACTTAGAAAGAAAGAGAAAAGTGATTACATTAATTTTAATGGCACAATAGCAGTTTTCAATAAGCTTTATGACTGTAGAAAAGATTGATTTTTTTGTGCTAAAACATGCAGTGTCCTCAACTGCATTTTGCCAGAAGTCTAATACCTGTAATTTATTGTATCCCATATTCTCAATGTTAAAAGAGGCAAAAGTCTGAGGGCTTAAAATATAATGGACTATAGATTCATTGCTAAAACTCAATTGGAGTCCTGAAAATTTCCTTTTAATTTTGAAATGCACTTAACAAGAATTAAAAGGCACTGGAATAGCTATAAAATGGTGTCAGAACCCTGTGTTTTCCACATCCCTTCTGTAAGAAATGATTTGTTTCCCTGAATCAAAAAGTGGGAGTAAAGGGCCTCGAGCTTAAATAGAAGACATGCTGTTCTGAGAGAGACCTCCAGTCTATTTGAAACATTTTGCTAGGCTATGAGAGGGCAGGAACCACATTATTCTCAGGCAAACTTACTTTCCAGCCTAGCCATCAACATCCCCCTATTGTTTTCTGGTCCTTGTTTATAGCCTGCAGTCAGAATTACACTCTCCAGGTTTTCTCTGCTATTCACCAATGCCTTGGACACTACAAAATGTTTCTTTTTGGAATTTTTTCTTTTCTGCCTATCAGATATATATGGTCCTTGTAACCATAGTAACACTTTTGATTGAAACTTAAAGGAACTATGGAAAAACCTAAAAATCTTTTCCAGAGTTGACCTATATCTTTTGGGTTTCTTCAGGTTTAGCCAAGCTTGTCTAACCCACGGCCCATGGGCTGCATGCGGCCCAGGACAGCTTTGAATGGGACCCAACACAAATTTGTGAACTTTCTTAAAACATTAAGAGGTATTTTTGCAATTTTTTTTTAGCTCATCAATTATGGCTCGTGTTAATGTATTTTGTGTGTGGTCCAAGAAAATGCCTTGTCTTTCAATGTGGCCGAGGGAAGCCAAAAGATTGGACACCCCAGTAAGCCGTCTCTATAAAGTAGCTACTAAAAGGTATAAAAATAAGACTGTCAATAGACATTATTGTTCAGATGAGAAGTACTATTTTATGCAATGTAAAAGAGACAATGATAAATTAGAGTACCTTCAAAGGAGGAAAAGAGGATAAAAAGTTAGAAGTCTTGCCATGTAAAGACGCTCTTAGAATCCCGCAAGTGCCTTCTGTTAAGAAAAAAACTGGGAGAAGATGGCGGAAGAGTATAAAAAGCAGCTTCATATACCTGACCAGTTTTCATTCAGAAAAAGAATTAGAATTCTGGTTAGGTTCTCATGGCAGGTTCAAGATGAAGAAATGGAAGTCAGGAGCAGGCAGACTGTTACTCATTATTGAGAACTATATGACAATCAGGTTTGTTTTCCCACAGAAGGGGTAGTTTCAAAACCATACGATCACTCCTCAGTGGAAGTCTTCAGGAAGCAGCTAGATGTTCTAGAGTAAAATGATTCTAGTTATGACATAATGACAGCACGAATGGTTTTTTACTTATCTTTAGCACCTAGTCATTATGGCTTATCGTTTTAGACTTATCAGAAGAACAGATTCTTAAAAAAAACACATTGTCACAGTTTTATTTTATAAACATGTAATTATATGTCTCACATGTGTGTTACAGAAAATCCTCAAATATATAATTTTTTTAACTTAACAAATATTTATCCAACAGCCATTATGACCATGTATTCGGCTAGATGGCAGGAATAAAATAAGGAACAAAAACAAAGTCCTGGGCCTACAGGGATTCTCTTCTGCTGGCGGTAGTCTCTCGTTTCATAAGCACTAAGCAAGGGAGGGTTACCTGCTATAACTGAAGTATCAGATAAGCGTGCTAGCTCAGGGATTTGTGTATGGAGAAGCAGGTGATCTATAAAGCACTTTTTCTCAAGATATAAAATCCAAGTGAGTCATGCAGACTAAATGGTACTTAGCTGGATGAAAGGAATGGAAGGGTTAGGGGAAGGGACAGAACAAGGATATTTCAGGCAGAGGGAACAGCATTTGTGAAACCTCAAAGATGAAAAAGGAGTGAGAGACATAAACACCAAGTGTTCGAGGAACTAAAAGAAATTCAGTAACTATATTACAAAAGCTCCTTGACATCGGCAACTTTCTTTTAAACACTGTATCACGTTGCTTAGCACATGAGCTATTAAATACTTGTATAAAAATGGACTCACAGGTATCCTGAGTAGGGAGGTGGTGTTAATAGTAGTTAGACTCTTTCAAAGAGTAAGCAAGGAAGATCACATAGGGCCTGTGATATAGCTTGGATCTATGCCCCTACTCCAATCTCCTGTTGAATTGCAATTTCCATTGTTGGAGGTGGGGCCTGGTGGGAGGTGACTGGAGCATGGAACAGATTTGTCATGAATGGTTTAGCACCTCCCTTTGGTACTGTCCTCTCAATAATGAGTTCTCACAAGATCCGGTTGTTTCAAAGTGTGGGGCCTCCCTCTGTCTCTCTTGCTCCTGCCTTTGTCATGTAACATACCTGCTCTCCTTTCACTTTCTACCATCATTGTAAGCTTCCTGAAGGCTCCCCAGAAGCCAAGCAAACGTCAGCATCATGCTTACGGTAAAGCCTGCAAAACTGTGAGCTAATTAAACCTCTTTTCTTTATAAATTACCCAGTCTCAGTTATTGCTTTATAGCAATGCGAGAACAGACTAATACAGCCTAGTAAGAAATGTTAAAACATTTTTATCTTAAAAGAAATAAAAGACTAAGGAAATGGTTTAATCATATACTCAGACAAGGACTGTTGTTTTTTAAAGGACTTAACACAAGGAGAGATCCTATATTATATTATTATCAATTTAAAATATATCAATCCAGATCTTTTAAAAGAACTTATATATCAATCATGTCTTAAAATATGCTTCTTGGTAGAAACGTTGCCAGCATCAGATTGACAATATGTGGGTCAGGATACATTTATCTGTCGTTTGTACAATTGGTTTTGCTTCTACTAAAACAAAAATACAACTTCAGCTTTTCAATTTTAATTTAGTTAGGTTTAAACATTTTAAAAAATATTTTTGCTAATATTTGAATGTTAAGAAATTCAATAAGGATATTTTGGGGTAATTTATTTCTAATTATTCATATAAACATAATTCCTTCAGGATTATTTTTAAAAACTGAGGTTCAGCTGAGAAAAGAAAGAAAAGAGAGACTTAATTAACATTTTTAATACTATGGAGATGAGTGAGCATTTAAAGAATATGGGTTATCATTTCATGCACAGAAAGATACCATTTACTGAATTATATCCTAGTACCCTGCCCTGGAAGAGTTAATTTACCTGACATAGGTGAACAGGTTCCTCACAGAAATAGTTTTCTCTTTTCAAACCGATGGTATCACTTGAATAAAAGAAAGGATGAAAGAAATGGACAGAAGTAGGCCTTCTTTTTTGTATTTATTATAATTAATATTAATCTCAGTGATGGCTATGATAAATTTATTACAGCTAAAATGGTGGATTCTTTGCTCTCAGAGTTAACTTATTTTCTTTTTACATATTTATTAGTCTTTCACAGGGTAGCCAATTAATCTTCAGCATCAAATTAGCAACCCATCAAACATGTAGCTCATTAAAAATAGTAACTGATAATTCTAGAATAAAGTGATGCTTAACTAAATTTATTCCTGAATCAGAATCATTGTTCATGTCAACTCAAGTTAATTCAGCATCAGTATAGTTGATTGATAGAATTATCATTTATATCTCACTCACATCTAAGAAAGAATTTGATTTGTCCACAGTAAATAATATTTCCACTATTAGGACAGTCCCTTTAATCTTGCCATAAAACCTAGCTAAGGAAAGCATCTTAATGTAATAGGGTGCAGCTAGCAGAGGCAACATAGAGAAATGATATTGTAGCATCTCAAGAGACAACAAAACAAACTCTTCAATGCAAGCATAAGGAAATTTAGTATACGTGCTGCCACAGCCAGCACATGCATAAGAAAATTTAAATGTCAATACTCATGAACAGTATTGACAGTGTACAGAATATGGATGAATTATAAAAGGCACATGGTCAAATTAATATAAGCCGATCATTTAGCTGTTGAATGTAAAATAATACAACAATTATAATAATTGTTATTTGTTATACATATATGTATAACAATTATCTTCCAACGTTTAAGCGATCATTTTCATAAATAGATATTACAAATCCAGCATGCTGTTCTTCATTTATACAGACTCAGAATACTAAGATCCAAGGCTCAGTTCAAGAGCCATCTCTATCCTAGGAAAACAATTTTCTTTATGGCTGAAGTTCCATTTTTCCATCCATCAATTTCAACTATCATTCTGAAAATCTTAGTTCTAAGTTTTGTTCAATTTACATTTAGAACCATTATGGGGGATCATAGGGAATTCTAGAAGAAGTCTTATATCTAGAAAGAGCTCATAATTCTAAGAGTTATGGGAGCTTAGAAAAATATCTTATTATAGGGGAAATTATGTACTCCAGAAAGATTTCTTCAATTTTGAAATTTTATGCTTTAATAGTCTAAAATAGGCATAAAATTCATGATACTCAGTATCTTCAGCCCTCTAGTTGTATATAGTTCATTGTACCAACTACTTTTGACACAGAATTTTAATTTAGAACTCTATTCTATATTTTAAAGACTCATGAGATTAAGGATGCACAGATCTGAGCTGGGAGTTATTATAAGCAGTCATACATTTACCTTCTCCTAATTGAACTCTATATACTACCAATTTATTTCATTATGAAAAACTTAAATATCCTAAAAGTAGGCACAATAATTAAATTAGTTAGACATAGCAAATGGTTATTTACTAATTTTACTATTCCTTTAACAATTTAGCTGAAGTTTACCTGTAAAGAAAATAACTTTTCTTGGTCAGATGCAGTGGCTCATACCTGTAATCCCACACTTTGGGAGGACAAGGTGAGTGGATCACTTGAGCCCAGGAGTTTGAGACCAGCCTAGGAAACATGGTGAAACCCCATCCCTACAGAAAAAAAAAAAAAAAAATTAGCTGAGCGTGATGGTGCACATCAGCTACTCGGGAGGCTGAAGCTGAACCCGGAAGTTTGATGCTGCAATGAGCCGTGAATGCACAACTGAACTCCAGCCTGGGTGACACAGAGTAAGACTCTATCTCAAAGAAGAAAAGAACTTTTCTTCTCAGTTAGAACTATTTGTTTACCCTGAAATGCAGTTGGTATAAAAGGAGTGGAACAAGTTGTAGTTACTTTCAATAGTTTTCAATGACTTATTTGTCATTTGGTTTTCTATTTATTTGAGAATCATCATGAACCTCCGGAAGTTTATATATTAAATATGTTTTAGTCATTTGCATTTATTATTATTATTGTTGTTGTTCAGTCACTTCTTTGGCAGACATGAGCCCTTTCAAGTTGGTCCCTATGTCCATTTGACAAAAGTTCATACGATTTCTAACCCAATCTGGAATTAGCCATTCATCAAAGGAACCATTGTTCCCTTTAGGGGGATAGCACTTAGAAACCATAAACTGGGTACAATAGTAGGGAAAGATACGTGAATTTTCCCATCATTTTTTCAGGGTCCACCTTAATAATTTTATTGCACTATTCGAATATACTTATTGTAAGTGTTACAGAAGGAAATATACTCTTTGTGCTTTCTAACTTATTGTCCTTAATTCATCATCTAGTTACATTTTTATCTAGTTAAATTATTTTCATTATCATCAGTTCAGGAATCAACAGAAGTATATTACATAAATACAGTATATAATGTCAAAGTAAATTATCAAAGACAGTAAAAATTCAGCTAGTACCCTCATTAATGAAAGCTCTCAGATGGATAATATCACAAATAAGAAATGAGATTGAAAGGTAGTAAGAACAAATTTTAAATGTGAAGTGGTAACTGTATGCTCTGGAAGATGGTAATAGTTGCCTTCAATCCCTCTTTTCCTACCATTTCCCTGGGCATTGGCAGTTATGGTAGCAGTAACATATGTGATTCTGGTCCAGGATCCTGTTTTCTTTTGAAAAGGTAACTCAAATAATTTTATCATTTATTTAGGGAAAGACCAACTTATAAAATGTTCCTTTTGCTATTCCAATTGGACCAAAATTAAAACATTGCCAGAAAGAGTCTTGGAAAATTTAGAACTTGAGAAGATATTAAGAAATACCTAGGCAAACCCTTGATGTAAGAGGAATCTGGCAGTCAAACGATCTGTTACTGTCACAAAGCACAAGATGCAGCAGTATCACCAATTCAGCTCATGCTTCTCAACCACTACATGTTCCCCAAGAGCAAGAAAATAAATTTATTTGCTATGTTGTTTCAGTTCTTTATATCTCCTATAATACTATAATGAGAGAATTGGCCTTAATATTTCACGTATTTTTAACAACCACAATATTCTCTTCATATTTTAATATAGTTTCTAAAAGTATGTATAGAACACAAAAATTAAAAGATGAAATACAACTAATCCTGGCCAGGCACGGGGGTTCACACCTGTAATACCAGCGCTTTGGGAGGCTGAGGTGGGAGCATCACTTGAGGCCAGGAGCTTGAGACCAGCCTAGGCAACATGGTAAAACCTTGTCTCTACTAAAAATACAAAAACTAGCCAGGATTGGTGGTGCACACCTGTAATCCCAGCTATGTGGGAGGGTGAGGCAGGAGGATCACTTGAACCAGGGAGGCAGAGGTTGCAGTAAGCTGAGATCATGCCACTGTACTCTAGCCTGGGCAACACAGCAAGACACTGTCTTAAAAAAAAAAAAAAAAAAAAAGAAGAAGAAGAGAAAAAGAAAAAAAGAAATACAACTAATCCTAAAAATAGTGTTTTTTAACATGTGAAATTTCTATAGTATGTAAATATGTAATTATTACTAGACTAGGATGTTTTTCTCTCTTAAGACACATTAACAATTCTGTGAATCATCATTGCTTTGTTTGCAGGAGATATGAGTAATCACATTGTGTTGTCTTATTAAACAATTTGGAAACTGACCCAAATTCAATCACTGACATACAAAAAGAAAATTACTTCCAGATATCAGTCTGACTTTCATCCTTCAAAGAACATTCTGACATTCTTTGTTGATAGTTCAGTAGAAATTTCAGGGCCCAAGGCTGTTTTACAGCAGCTGCTTTATTGATCCAGACCACATTTAGTTATTTGTCATAGTCTTTTCTAGAAATTTAACTTGCTTGTGTTCAGAGGTGGAAGAAAAGAGCAACAAATACTTCATGTTGCCTCATAGCAAAACAAAGTGCAAACTCTGCTACTATCCAGTGACTTGAGATTTTCATCATCTTCAATCAAGTATTCTGGTAAAATACAGATTTTTCAAATTGCTTAGTGGATAAGCACTATAGAAAGCAATGCTTTATAACTTCAATGATATGGTCTTTAGATTTATGTAGACAGAATACCTTATTAGCTATGTAAATCTTGGGTACATTCTTTAGTGTCTACAAGCTTTAGTTTCCTTATTTGTAAAACCAGTATAATAAGTGCTCTGAAATAATCTTATTCTGAGATGATGCATGTACCATGACTGGCTCATCAAAGGTTTTCAATAAGGATTAGTTATCATATTAAAATTAGTTATTATTAGAATTATACTACTAATGTTAATAACAGTTCCCATATCAACTCAGTTCACTGGTTTACATGAAGTTTCAGAAAAATAAGTCTTAAAAAATTTACTATTATTAGTTGGTGATAAACACTGAAAGTAAAAGAAAAGGAATTAAAATGTGTTTGGTGTGACAGAGGTTGTTTTCACGAGTTTCTTGGCTGTATCTAATTTAGTATTTCCAAAACCCTGTGAGATAGCTATTAACTGCTCAAAGTCACAGAGTAGGTTTCTTTTCATAGTCAAGCTCATGGTAGGTAAAATAAAGGCAACAATGCATTCAGAAGAGATTATACATATTCTCTACTTTGCAACTAGCTTATGCATGCAATTATCACAAATGCCAACAGATGTCCCAACTCAATACAATAATTTCTTTAATGTAAATTCTCTCTGTTCATGACCAGCCTCAGCAGCACAGTGAGAAACTCTTCTCTACAAAAAATACAAAAATTAGCTGGGTGTGGTGGCATGCTGGTGCTCTCAGCTACTCAGGAGGCTGAGGTGGAAGGATCGCTTGAGCTTAGAAGGCAGATGCTCCAGTGAGCCAAGATGGGCATCACTGCACTCCAGCCTGGGCAAAAAGCAAGAATCTGTCTAAAAGAAAAAAAAAACTTCCCACTTAAACAAAATAAGTCTATTTCCTTTTAAATACAATCATTCAAAAGAACAAGGCAATCAATAATTATTTAATTTTACCTACATAACATGAAACTTATAGCTGCATTCTAACTCCACTATTTTACTATAATTAAACATATTGTTTATATATGCACATACACATATTTGTATGTATATAGTGAAAGTGTGGTTTTCATTTTTTTTTTTTTTTTTTTTTTTTTTTTTTTTTTTTTTTTTTTTTTTTTTTTTTGAGACGGAGTTTCGCTCTTGTTACCCAGGCTGGAGTGCAATGGCACGATCTCGGCTCACCGCAACCTCCGCCTCCTGGGTTCAAGCAATTCTCCTGCCTCAGCCTCCCGAGTAGCTGGGACTACAGGCACGTGCCACCATGCCC